>JANBPK010000773.1:135830-197132 GCA_027579435.1 Candolleomyces eurysporus | reverse complement strand
TCTGTTGCAGAGATGAGTTTCGGAAAGGCAAGAATGACAGTGATTGCAGATGTAAACATACCCCGATAATCCACCACCACCTCCCCTTCGTCTCCAACCTTGCACTCGCCCTCTCTGAATGCGACGCCGGCATCAACGTCACGTATGGGAACGCATTGGTACCCTCCAACCTTAACACCGTTCGTAAGATAATACTCGCAGTCAGAATGTACCAGTACACGCCCATCAAAAGTACGTATACAGACGAAAGGAGTGGTTTACCCTCTCTAAACGCTTTTTGCTCCCAGAGGTCAAGTCCGAAGTAGAGAAAGAAGGACAAGGCCATGAGCGGGGACCCGACGATGCTGATTCCAACCGTCGTCGAACGGGTGTACCAATAGTGGAACTGCAAATTGAGGCGGATAAAGTTGATTATCGCCCTCCAAAAAAGGGTCGTCAGTTACTCTATTGGATCAAGTGATGATGATTTGGCGGGCATACCAGATCCCATTGAATATGAGCATTCTCCCGATGCGGTTGCTAGTGGAATGTTTATGGCCGTGGACTCGTTCTAGTGTTTCCGTGTTCATCAGTAAGGACATATAAAGATCGAGAAAAGGGAAACCACTGACGTGTGATCTCTATGGCTTCCTGAGCTTTGACCTTTTTGAACTCGGTATCCGTTGTATTGAATGTGTCCGCATCACCCAATACGTCAGCTAGAAAAAGCTTGTCTGCTGTGCTACCTGAATACGCCAGATTCCATGTTACGTGCATAAATTGGGGGGTTTCTTGCGAACAGAAATCAGCAAAAAGAAGACGCACAGCGTGGAAAGGAACAAACCTGGAACGGATCCTTCGGGACATCTTTCTCGATTAAGCGGCATCGGGATGACGTCCTAAAACGCCGAGTTGCGGAGCTGATGAGTTAAACATGCCACCGTCACGCAAGATTGAACGTACCAAAGGGCCCCAGGAACGTCTGTTCACAAAGAGAAAAGGGGCATAAGCCACTTGCTTTTGAGGTGTGCCTGTCTTCTCGTCAGGTATTTCCAGCTCAATGCGTGTTTCACAGTTTGCTCGACTCTCAAATTGACGAATGCACTTCCTTCCATCTTTCAGAACCCCTCCCACCCTAATGCAGCCGTTGGCAACCTAGCGAAAGAAGTGTTTGTATCAGAATAACTTGCTTCGGCGTCAAGCATTGGGCCTCGTACACCATCCAAACGAAGTCGATTATGGTATGCATCGTACGCCTTTTTGTTGTAAATCTTGTCCATTCGCACAACTCGGAGGTCCGTTCTTAGTCAATGTGAATGGAAGCCTGAATTAGCAATGATTTGGGAAAGATGAGTAAAATAAGAAACGTACCTTGTGACGACGTAAGGATGCTTGTGCAATGGCGACTTTCCCTTCGTCGATGTTACAAGTGCCGGGGCTTCAAGTAGCGGTGCATCGTCCTCCTCCTTGCGCTCCCATTCACAGGCGCTCTTGATTGGATGGAAGTCAATAAGCGGTGCCGAGATGGCAAACGCCTCGAGAGCGGCGTTCTTCAAATCTTCAAGCGATTCTGGAGGGGAGAAATCGCCCTTCATTTTTCGAGCATGGGTCTCTGGGCTGATTTCGGGTAGTACGACCGTTGCGGGAACCCAGCTTGTGAACTTTGTGATGTGGTCAAGTAGGGAAGGCGATTGAGGAACCAGTTTGAAGCTTGCTCTGATATCGAAGTTTTCCAAGGTTTCGGCTTTAGAACTAAAAAGAATTTCAGCAATCTAGGGGATATGGAATCATGATACCGAAAACTTACAAGGTATCAAGCGGGATGGATAGATTAATTTTCGTATGGATGTGCTCGTCCATGAGCGTCACCCCACGAAACACGGTATCTGAGAATATGTGATCTTCTCCATGCATCCAGTCGTGCCTCTCGGATGCACGGTCCCAACGTGGGTCAAGCGTCCGAACCCAGACAGTCGCGACAACATCGAACCTCTGATCCCTATCCACCAATGGGCGCACGACAGTAGACATGTTTTTGACCTCCGCCAAAGTCTTGTTCTCGTACAAAAGATTGTGAGGTTCTCGCACGCCAGGCAATACGCTGGACACGAATTGAGTTATGCCCATTGAGACAAGGAGGAAGATGAGAATGCCAAAGGCAAGCAGCATGCATTTGCATCCTGATATTCGCCGCTTTCTACTGGTAACGGTGCCTGGGAAGAGATCGAGCTTTTCGTATTGGGTAGCGGTGGCCATTGGGAAGGCAAGCTTATTTCAAGAGCACTTCGACTTTATACATATATGATACTTGTTGCTGCATACAGCGCCCACGTTGCTGTTGAGCCTGCACAGCATTAGCCCCCCGGTAAGACATGGCAATGAACTGGCCACTGATTGATTCAACAGATAATATTTGTTTCCATGAATGTACGGCACAATTGATTGTGGTCGCTACTCACCGTCTGCTTCTCGGCAGTAGTGAAGCCAATGATTACGATGGCTACACGCAGGTCGCTTTACACTGTCAAAAACTTGGCCCTTAAATGGATGGCAAAAATGTTCGTTTTCAACGCCGGAGGAAAACATGCTGGCCGCTTTTGATCTACAACTAAAACCTTCCACCCGAGATTCACTTCTGGGCGCGACAAATTTTGTGCATTGGCGTTATCCCGGGCCCCAAAACCCAAAGGACTTTGACTCCTTTTTCTGGCCCGCCATCGAGGGGTTTTTGGGACTTGCTCACAGTGTTCGATGCCTTGATCAACAAACACTGGAACAATTCCGGCTCCAAGTGTGCATGATCATTCGCTTTGGTGACATTCCGGCCATAAGTATGAGAATGCGTTTGAAAGGCTACAACGGACTCTCACTTTGCCGCATGTGTAAAATCACTGGACTTCAAGCACTCAGCAGCAATGCACCTGCCATCTCTGTCCCTCTCAGCCGTTCCAAGCATTCCACGGTCTGTGCAAGTCCCGCTGCCATTTCCGTCCACAACCCGCATTCTCTCCCTTACCGTAGTCATGAGGAATTTTTTGGCGCAAGCCAAGGAGCTTCAGTTTGCAGTCACTACTGCAGAATCCAAACGGCTTGCTAAGGAGTACGGAATCACGGGACTTCCTACTCTTTCCACCATCCGGTCTCTTTCATTCCCCAGGAAGGACGTCGAGGAAGTATGCATCATATGTCGCGAGAACTGGTATTAGTGGCAGAATGCCCACATGTTAATATACTTGTACGGAACAAATCTCGTCTCATGTTCATGTTTTCATGTAGAAAAATCGATAACCAATCGCGATTCAGGCGGAAGTGGCTTCGGACATCATGCGCAGACGCCGTCTTCGATGAACCACAACCCTGCATACCGATTTCTTCCCTGGAAGATTCAACGATAAGCATGGCTCTGTGACATGAACTAGGCTTGTTGTGACAATGCGACATACCAAGGAAACGCACGAATGCGGACCTTCGAAGTGGAGGCCATGGAAATCAGCGGGGGNTAGAAGAACACATCCTCATTCCGTCATCACCGCGTTGAAGGTTCTGAAGTTGCGATTCAATCCTCTGCAAGTAGCAATGAGTAATTGAGGGGAATACTCGAGGCTCAAACCACGTACCCGTTTTCCAGAGCCTTGAGCAGAGCAACCCTATCGAATAGAATTCATTAGATGGTCGGAACAAGAGTATCATCCTGACAAGCTGGGGCAAGCCAATGTACCTTGTCTTGGAAATTTTGGAAGAAGGAATGGCAGCTGCCCTCATCCCAGTCAACGATCCACGTTCCGTGCACACCGCCCCAAAGTTTCTGAAAGATCGCCGTGAGTACGGTGAGCTCGAAGAAATGTAGACCACCGTGACGTACTCCATCATCGCACTGCGTTGGAAGCACCCATCGGCCGTTGATCCAAGCTTGCGTCTCGTGACAAGCCTTCATCCGGTTGTACCCCTCCGGGAGGTTCTCGAGTTTTGCCGTGTACCTGCGTGTGCCAAATCGCAGGCAATGTTCGTCGGGCTGCGGGTCCTGCCACTTCAACCCCGCCTTCTTCCTTTCCTCGTCCTCTTTCTCCTTCTCTAATTGCCGTCGCTGCCTCTCGAGCTCGAGTTTCATTTGTTCTTCTTGCAGACGCTCGTGCTCGCGTTGTTCGGCTTGCCACTGAGCACGCGCCTTATCCCACTCAGCCCGTTCTTTACGCATAGCTTCAAAAGCCGAAGCGTGCTGTTCTATTTCTCGAGCCCATTTGGCTGTGATATCCTGCATGGTGGAGACCTGTACGAGGTGTTTAGTGTAGTCCCTATCCCATCCGAGTCTCCTCCTCTCGACGGCACTGGGGTTTAGGACGGACATGGCCCACACATCCTGAGCAAACTAGGCGATGAGTCCGCCAAGTATAAACACAAAGAGATACCGGCCCTTGGGTCCAATGCCGGGTCTGAATTGGGGCTTGGTTTGGCCGATCTGTGCGTTGAGGATCGGATAGGTTCTGTTAAATTGAGCCGAAGGGCCGGATTCGTCTAAAATTCCTGGCGTGTGCCGCGGGGGAAGGTTGCTCGTGCCTACAAGAGACTCGCTCCAGCTCTCTGAGCGATGCAAAGATACCGACAAAGGCGGCTTACTTTGGCTCTTGGAGTGACTGTGACCTGACGCAGTGGCAGAATAACTTGGAAGCCGGCTGGTGTATTGCGAAAGCAGCCTCAGCTGCTCTTCGCTGGCGTTCGTGGGCGGCCCAGGGCTGTTGCAAGGAATACGTACGCATATCAGATCAGAGTCGATGGAGCCAAAAGTGCCCTCTCAGCAGGCCATTCCGACTTACCCGTCAGAGCTTGGGAATGACATGCTGGAGGGAAAAAAGGGTTGATGATTGTGTGGACAAAGGGGCTGGCTTATATACCTGGCGCTTACAGCAATTCGCGTAACATAGGGCGCGAACTAAAAATTTGGTTCGAGTTGATGCGCCTCTGATCAGCGAGCCACGTCGCACAGACTTCACCCCATATCTCGCACAATTCTCCACGCCTGCCTCATTCTGAATTCCGAAAATCCAGACGTCAACGATTGCATGATCTTCTCACCAGCCCCTTCACCTTCACGCCAGAACCTGTACACTCGACCCCTTTTCCTTTTCTTCATGAATACCGACAATATATTACTGTCATGCGCAGCAGCGAATCGGGTCACCCTTGGGGTGCTCGAGGACCTGCTGGCAGCTCAATCCTATCTTGTGGGAGGAACCAGAGGCCACAGGGCCTCAACGTCCTTGGGCCCCCGATTTGCTGGCGTAGAATAAAGGCTATTCGGTCGCTTAATGCTGTAGTGCGCCTTGTAGAAGGTTCCGCTACCGGTTCTTCTATCGTGTGACGCTGAATGTGTTGCAGCTCTATAGCGTTGCTCGCCCTCGATCTCGTGGCTTGCTTCCTCAAGGACTTGTAGTCGAACTTATTCTACCTCCTCGATCACCGTACTGCAAACATCATTAGCAAGTCACCTTCTACCCTCACACCTTTCGTTGAAGACGCCATCCCACATCATCGATTTTCGGCGGAAGCATCCTGCACGCATATTTTGGAACGATGCGGATTTCTGAGCAGCTATCGCGACTGGCTTCTCTTGTGGGACTCCTTTTCATGATTGTCAATGCCTCGTTACGCAAATGTGCGAACATCGACTCGGACTCAGGAGGGGCTTGAGCAGCGTACTCTGATGAAATACGAGAAGAGAGACCCACGCTCAATGGTTGAGGACATGTCCAAGTTGGGTTGTCAGGAGTAAAGACATCGACACTATTACCGGCCGTTGAATAACCTGTGCGGCAGAACATATGAGTCGTGTTCAAGAAATTGCGAGGGATCGGGTTTCCGCATCATCTAAATCTCCAAAATCTGAGTTCTTCTGCTTATCGTATCGAAAACATACTATTACATACAACAGTCAGTTTATATACTGAACAGGAAGTTGNAAAAAAACATCGAGTCATCAAGCGTGCAAGTTGGAATAGCTCGGACTTCACGTGCAGGAGCCGTCCTCAATGAACCACAACCCCCAATAACCCCAATGTCCGTATTTATCCTAAAATTTTCAACGATCAGGTGGCTTGTGACATGGATAGCTTGCAATGAGCAACGCGACGTACCCAGTAAACGCACGAATGCGGACCTTCGAAATGGAGGTCATGAAAATCAGCGGGGGTGGAAGAACACATCTTCATTCCGTCATCTCCGTATCGTATGTTCTGAAGTTCTGATTCGATCCTCTACAAGCCCAATCAGCAACTGAAAGGAATACTTGAGGCTGAAACCCGTACCCGCTTTCCTGAGCCTTGAGCAGAGCAACCCTATAAAATTGGAATCCATTAGATGGCTCGAACTAGCAGTATGGCGAGCTGGGGCAGATAGCGACGTACCTTGTCTGAGAAATCTTGGAAGAAGGACTGGCAGCCGCCCTCGTCCCAGTCGACGATCCATGTTCCGTGTACACCTCCCCAAAGTCCCTAACCAAGATCGCCATTAGCAAGGTGAACTCGAAGGGCTAGTAACCGCACGTACCCTATCATCGCACTGCGTTGGAGGCATCCGTCGGCCGTTGATCCAGGCCTGCGTTTCGTGACAAGCCTTCATCCGGTTGTACCCCTCAGGGAGGTTCTCGAGTTTTGCCGTATATCTACGAGTGCCATACCGCAGGCAATGCTCGTCGGCCTGCGGATCCTGCCACCTCAACCCCGCCTTCTTCTTTTCCTCGTCTTCTTTCTCCTTCTCCGATTCCCGGCGCTGCTTTTCAAGCTCGAGTCTCATTTGTTCTTCTTGCAGACGCTCACGCTCGCGTCGCTCGGCTCGCCACTGAATACGCTCTTTCTCCCAGTCTGTCCGTTCTTTACTCCTCTCTGCTTCCCACTGAGCACGTTCAAGGGTACGTTCTTTAATCCAGTCTTCCCGTTCTTTACGCATGGCCTCACGAATTGAAGCATGTTGTTGGATTTCTCGGGCCCACGTAGATGTGATATTCTGCATCTCTGAGACCTGCGCCAGATGTTTAGTGTAGTCCCTATCCCATCCTACCCTTCTTCTCTCGATGGCGCTGGGAGACATAGCCCATAAATCTTGAGCACACCACGCGATGACCCCGCCCAGTAGAAATGCGATGAGATACCAGCCCTTGGACCCAGTGTCGAAGCTGCAGCGGCGATTGTTTTGGCCGGTCCCTCCGTTGAAAGAGGGCGATGGGCCATATTCGTCGATATTTCCTGGCGTGTACAGCGGCGGGAGTTCACCCCTCGTACCTACAAGGGATTTGCTCCATCTCTCCGAAACATACGAAGATCCGACGAAGAGATGGCTTACCCTGATTGTTGGAATGATTGTAGCCTGGCGCGGTGGCAGAATAATCTGGAAACCCGTTGCTGTGTTGCGAAAGCAGTCTTTGCTGCTCATCGCGGGGGGGNCAGCCCAGGGCTATCGGGAACAGGCACAGTATATCAGATTAGAGTCGATCGAGCCAAAAGTGCCCATCTCAGCAGGTCATTCCGACTTACCGGTCGGGGCTCTGGGATGACATGCTGGGAGAGGGAAAGAAGGTTTGATGGCTGTGCAGCCAAAGGGGGCTCGTATATATACCTGGCGCTTAATGGACCGCCTCGTTCTGAGCTCCGACCAAAAACGTGGGATCCTTATCTCTTTCACGTACCACCACCATGTCGAGTGTTTCCTACTTCAAGAACGCCAAACATTTCGTAGCAAACCCTACCTTCAACACCTATGTTTCCGAAGGCGACGGTAAGTGAACACTCGTGGTCTAACGAAGGCACCCTGGATTGATGATCGTCGATAACTTCTGGTTACTAGCGCTGCAATATCTGCACAAGCACTGTGCTACAAGTGCCATTCACGACTCAGAGGAGCGATACCCGCCGCCATTGTGCCACGAAGGCACTCGCGATGTTGTCATAGGCCGGATCGAGGGGTGGTACGGGTTCGAAATCCCACCCGAAAAGAAGATTTTGTGGGTTCATGCTCCCGCAGGCTACGGCAAAACCGCTGTCGCGGGGACGATTTTGAAGAAGCTTGAAAGTCGGGAAGATTTGGACTTCAATCCGGTTGGAGCCACGTTCTTCTTCTGGAGGACGTCCCCAGAGCGCAATAGTCCTGCCCGTTTGATCGTTACCATGGCATATCAGCTCGCTATGTCCATCCCCGAGCTGCTTCCTCGCATCGAGGCCGCGGTGAAAGGAAATCCCATGGTCCTCAACAAGGCACTTGAGGTTCAACTGGTTAAATTTATCATCGAGCCGTTCAGGCTCCTTGGTGGGCTGACCGACATGCCTCATCGATTGGTTATCATTGACGGACTCGATGAATGCATTAACTCGGACCAGGAAACCAGATTTGAAAAGCAGTACGCAGAGGACCAAGAGCGCGCACAGGTCCGCGTCCTCGATCTCATTCACACTCTCGTGTCCCACCACCTTCCCCTATGTTTTCTCATCCTCAGTAGACCGGAACCATGGATCAAACGGCACATGCAATCCAAGTCTTTCCAAGCCAAAACAGAGACACTAGATCTCTTTAAAGTGGGCGATCATTTGAAAGACGTGGAGAAATTCGTCAGGGCCGAGCTGGCTCGTATAGAAGAGACGCGAGAGTCGCCGAGTCGGTCAGGCGAATCCGACGAAGAGTGGCCCGGAGAAGATCGAGTGCAACAATTGATGTCGAGAACCGGGGGTCATATCCTCTACGCCGCAACCGTCATTCGTCACATTGACGATCCGTATGACGACCCATGTCAACGACTGGACGACCTCCTTGGAAGCCCTTCGATTTCCACTCCAGACCTCCAACAGTCAACATCGTTTACCTCCCTTTACGAACTATATCGACAAATCATGCGATCATGCCCGTCGAAAAACAGGGAAATCATGATTCAAGTTCTCGAGGACGTCACGGCGAGTGAAAAGCACTTCGATTCGGACATCGGTGTGCGCCGTGCTCTCGCTATCCTTGACCGTGTCTCCGGGCGTGCTCCCGGTCGTGGTTTAAAAGCTGTTCGATGCCTCCATGCAGTGATGCGCCTGGGGAATGCACACGATGGTGATGCTGGGTCGGACAGCTTGATGTTCTTCTATCATTCCTCCTTTGTTGAATTCCTCCTAAACCCTGAAGTATCATTAGAGTTTACGGTTGGTGTTCAGCAAGGGACCAGAAGATTACTGCTGGGATGTTTCGACTCACTGTCTTCCATCGCTTTAGACAGCAAGGTTGACGAAGAACACTCTCCATTCGTTTTGTCCAGCTGGGCAACGCTCTGGAATAGATGGATCCCATCCGACGAAGCTGAATATTTATCTCAGCTCAGGGCGATGCTTGCGCTGGACCTCAAGGCCTGTTTCGTCCAAGAGTGCGTTCAAACTGACTTACAGTCATCGCACCACTACGGAACAAGTTTACCCAGCTGCAGTCGAGCGTACCATCCCCTCAACAACATCATTCTTCAGCGCAAACCATATTTCGCCGACGAACCGCTCGTGGGCCGGACCATTTCATATGTTCAATCTCAGGTGGAAGAAGCATTTCTTCTTCTCTTGGATCCAGCCCGTTATTCTGTCGACCGTGAGGGCCGTACCTCACCTGCATCAGGAAATTTGATGGGACTCGCCTTGGGTACCTTTCTGGAAGAAATATACCAGCATTGTCCTCACGCATTCAACAAGGTTCTCCAAGCTTTGAAGACGCTTCGGCTCGAGCAGGCGGATTTATACGAGCGATTGGAGCAGGATGTTTTGTATTGGCTAATTGATGGTAACCATCGCTTGCGTGTCGAGAATGTGTTAAAGCTCGTTCGTCAAGACGATCAGTAGTAGGGTAGACATGTTTAAGCACTCGATATGAGCATCAAAAATGAATGGAAATGAACTCGGTCTACATTCAGTTGCATTCCCACCTAAATATCTTTCTAATCCTGCGGAGCCTCCTTGAAGTTGAAAACCCGCTTGCACTGCGAACTCACTTAATAGCCCAAGCACCATCGCCACGCCAGCTGGGGAACGTACACCATCAGATCAAAGCATGCAAGCAGGCAACTTGTACTGGCGTATGGCTGATTTGGAGTGGGCCTGCTGGGTCGACAGTGCCGGGCGTCAAATATTCACCCAGGTTGCTTTCTTTTTATACCTGGCTTGCTTCTTCAAGGACTTATCCTCGAGTTTGTTCTATTTTGATCATTTACACCATTCTTTCGATCATTTTGTACTTGTTCACGAGTAAGTTGGACATCCGGTTTCCGTGGTATCTCGAAATTAGGGTATGTAATTGGCTCATACAGAGTAAATTATGCTGATATCGCTAAGTGAAAGGAAGGCCCGAGCGCGTCCTAGATGAGAGATACAGGATATAAAAGGATAGTGGTAAGTTCACGCGAGGCAGTGAAATTGCTGTGAATGATGGGGCGCTTGATTTCATTGACCTTGATCTCTTCCACGCACCACCGCCATGTCCGGCATCTCGTATTTCAAGAACGCCAAACATTTCGTAGCAAACCCAACGTTCAACACGTACCTTTCCGAGGGAAATGGTCAGTAAACAAATGTGGTATAGCTTAGGGATTGGATTGAGATCCTCATGGTCTAGCCCTACAATATTTGCACAAACACTCGGCCTCCAGTGCCATGCACGACTCCGAAGAACGGTATCCGCCACCTTTGTGTCACCCAGGCACTTGCGAGGCAGTCATAGGCCGGATTGAAGGGTGGTACGGCTTCGAAATCCCGCCAAAGAAGAAGATCATGTGGGTCTACGCCCCAGCAGGCTACGGCAAGACTGCCGTTGCGGGGACTGTTTCAAAAAAACTGGAGAGTCGGATAGACCTGAAGTTCAACCCCGTCGGAGCAACGTTCTTCTTCTGGAGGACATCTCCAGAGCGCAACAGTCCCGCGCGCTTCATCATCACGTTGGCGTATCAGCTCGCCATGTCCATCCCGGAGCTCACTCCTCTCATCGAGACTGCGGTGAAGCGAAATCCCATGGTTCTCAACAAGGCGCTAGAAGCTCAGCTCACGAAGCTCATCGTCGAACCCTTCAAATCTTTGGGAGAGCTAGACGACATACCGCATCGACTGATTGTCATCGACGGACTCGACGAGTGCATCAACTCTGATCAGGAGTCGCGCGTCGAGAAGCATTATGCGGAGGACCAAGAACACGCACAAATCCGCGTCCTTGATCTCATACTCACCCTCCGATCCCACCAACTTCCCCTCTGCTTCCTCATCTTCAGTAGGCCAGAACCGTGGATCAAACAACACATAGAATCCGGATCGTTTCAAGCTGGAACGGAGATGTTAGATCTCTACAAAGTCGGGGACCATATGAAGGACGTGGAAACATTTGTCAGGAATGAACTAGCTCGAATAGCAGAGAGCTTGGACCCCCAGCCAGATGACAAAGATGAGGTGTGGCCCGGGGAAAATCTAGTACAACGCTTGATAAGGAGAACAGACAGCCACATTCTCTATGCCGCCACTGCCATTCGTCACATCGGCATTCCATACGAAGACCCACGTCAAAGACTACAAGATCTTCTCGAATGGCATCCCCATTTGACTCCAGACCTTTCACACTCGTCGTCTTTCTCCTCCCTTCACGAGCTCTACCGACAAATCATTCGGTCATGTCCTCTGGGAAACAGGAATGCCATGGTTGAAGTGCTTGAAGACATTTTGGCACCTCCTGACGTTTTTGAAAGACATGTTGGTGTGCATCGCGCCCTCGACGTCCTCGACCGCATATCCTGTCGAATGACTGGCCGTGGTATAAAGGCCATTCGATCTCTCCACGCGGTGATTCGTCTGGTAAATGACCAGGACGGCAGGCCGAACCATGAACCAGAGTTCTTCTATCATTCTTCCTTTCACGAGTTTTTGAGGAAGCATCCTCGACTCTTGCCGGGCGTCACGATCGATGTCCAGAAGGGGGTCAGAAGGTTATTGATGGGATGTTTGAAGTCACTATCTTCCATCAACTTGAACGGTCGGCTTGATGAAGAACACCTCAAATTCGCACTGTCCAAATGGGCATATCTTTGGCTCGAATGGAAACCCTCCAACGAGCCTGAAAATTCGTCGGAGCCCACTGCGCTGCTTTCGGTCAACCTCACAGCCTGTTTCATTCAGGAACTCAGCTCTAACTCCCAATCCCCATCAAGTTTGAGGCTCTGCCTCGAGGATCTGTATCATCCCACCGCGAACCTCATCGTTGACGGCAAGAGATTTTCATGATCCATTCGCACACCACTCGCCGAGGACGCGGTTTTACATCTTCGATCTTCAATCGAGGGCGCTTTATTGCACGTTTTAGACCCAGATTATTTCAGCAAGAATCACCAGCATCTCCTTCGTCCTGACGCGTTGCCGGCATTCGTAGCCATTTATATGGCGCAAATGTATGAAAACCGCCCACCCGGATTCGGAATTGCTGTTCAGGCTTTCAGGAGGCTTCGACTGGAACAGAGGGAGCTCTACGAGCAACTTGAGCAGGGCGTGGTTTGCTCGGCAAGAGGAGGGGAAGGTCTATCCTTGGTCGAGAGCATGTTCAAGCTCGTTTCACGCTATCAGAGCATCAAGTGAGAAATTATGTCATGGAGTCCGATATTAGCGTCTGGGAATGTGTTCGTCTATTCAAAGAGCTCTTACAGTAGATAAAAAAACCCCAGCTCGTATTTTGTGAGACTTCGCTCTTACTTCTTTATTCGCCTTGCAAATGAAGATGCCGTAATGATTGAGTCGTTTGGAAACGCGTTGAAGGAGGCGTCACAAGTGTAAGTCTACCTCCTTTCGATTGGTAGCTATCTATTGCACTAAAATGTCAGCTTTTGTACACCACGTCCGACGTGGCTCGAGAACACATGCGCAGCAGCTCTTCAGCAACTGGCCAACGCTCGAGGCCACCGAGGCGGTTATTTTGGACGAAATTTGAACTGGCTCTGGCTTGCCTCGAAGCCATCAACTAATAGAAGGATGCGGCGATCTCTGTTTTCGGCAACCTATCTGAGGGGGAAGTTTGAAATATGCTTCGTCCCAGGCCGTGGAAGAGATGTTGGATATCGTCCACTTGGATTCGATTGTTCAAGCTTTGAAGAAGCTTCGACTTGTGAAGAGAAGCTGTAAGAGGAGCTCGAGTAGGACGTTTTGTAGGTGGAGCTGGTGTCTGGTGCTGGAGCAGTACTGGCAGGGAACGTGTTCACGCTCGTTCGTCAGGACAAGTACTGCACACATCGTGTATGGAGAGGTCGAGTTACAGAATAGTTAATATCCAAAATACTAGTATACACGAACAGTCATCTCCTTTCAACTCGTATCCTTATCCTCGATATCCTGCTCAACCCTTTTGTAAAGTACGCCTTGCACCGCAAATACGATAATCGACCCCGTAGTCAGCGCAGCTCCAAGCGAAATAGGAGGCCTAATCCCTCCAGCTCTCCACGCCAGCCACGGAATATACGGGACCAAACTAATGAGATGCGACACCACATGCATCCAAGCGGCCAACTTGTACCCGCCTGCGAAGGTCTTGGATCTGTAATTCAATATTACTTGGAAGATAGTACCGCAAAGGGAGAGTGGGTTGACGAAGTAATTCTTGACTGCATTCGGAGTGACGAGTTCAGCTGGGTCTGGGTCGGGGGTTGGACCGATCCGGGAGATGAGAGGGAGGTCGCGCAGAGTGTCGATGAAGTAGAGGCTGAATACCCCGACGAGGATCTGTTATTGATTTTTAAGGGTCAGGACTGCCATGGCGAAAGTAACGCTCGATGGAAACGTACCCCAATAATCCACCGCTTCCTCCCCTTCGTCTCCAACCTCGCACTGGCCCTCTCTAAATGCGACGCTGGGACCAACGCCACGTATGGGAACGCATCGGTACCTTCTAGCCTCAACACCGCGCGTAAGATGACACTTGGAGTCAACAGGAACCAATACACCGCCGTCACAAGCGTGAATAAAGACGAAAGCAGTGGTGTACCCTGCCTAAACGCTTTCTGATACCAGAGGTCAAGTGCAAAGAGGAGAGAGAAGGATAAGGCTGTGAGTGAGGACCCAATGATGCTGATTCCAACCGTCGTTGAGCGGGTGTACCAGTAGTGGAACTGCAAATTGAGGCGAATGAAGTTGAGGATCACCCTGTAGAGAAAGTTCATTAGTTACTCTTTAGGGGCTGAACGATGTCGTGAGACGAGGACGTACGCAATCGCATCGAAGATGAGCATTCTCCCGATGCGGTTGTCGATTGAATGCTTATGGCCGTGGAGTCTTTCTGGTGAGTTCGTGTTTGTCGGTCAGGACAGATCATTCAGAGATCGAGAGAGATAAGAAGAGAAAATCACTGACGCATGTTCTCTATATTTTGTTGAGCTTTAAGCTTCTTGAACTCGGTATCCGTTGTGTTGTACCTGCTTCCAGCACTTAGGACTTCAGCTAGAAGCAGTTTTTCTGCTGTGCTGCCTGAATACGCCAGATTCCACGTTACTTGCATAAATTGGGGAGTTCCTAGAAAACGAGTGGACGATCAATCAAAGACAGGAAACGAAGATGCAGAGCGTGGAATGGGACAAACCTGGAACAGATCCCTCAGGACAATGTTCTCGATCAACCGGCATCGGGATGACGTCCTAAAATGCCGGGCGACGGAGCTGATGAGTTGTGACAAGACACTCTGATAATATACTGAACGTACCAAAGGGCCCCAGGAGCGGCTATTCACGGAGAGGAAAGGGGCATAAGCTACTTGCTTTTGAGATGTGCTTGTCTTCTCGTCGAGGATTTCTAGTTCAATCCGTGTTTCACAGTTTGCTCGGGTAAGAAATCGACGGGAACATCTCCTCCCGTCTCTCAAATCGCCTTCTGCTCGAGTGCAGCCGTTGATAGCCTATAGAAAGACGTGTTTTCGTTAGCATAACGTTCTCCCGGGGTCAAGGAGGGGGTTGCGTACATCATTCCGACGGACTTGTTTGAGGTGTGCATCGTAAGCCTTTTTGTTGTAGATCTTGTCCATCCTCACGACTCGGAGGTCTGTTCTATACAAAGAAGAAAGGTCGAGTCGGCGACAAGGTCGAAAGGATCAGCCAGGGGGGNAAACGTACCTTGTGACGACGTAAGGATGAACCTTTAAAGGCGGCTTTCCCTTCGTCGATGTTGCAAGTGCCGCCGGTCCGAGCGCTGGTCCAGCGTCCTCATCTTCCTCTTCTTCAGTCTCCCTTCCACAGGCGCTCTTGATTGGATGGAGGTCAATCAGGGGTGCAGAAATGGCGAAGGACTCAAGAGCGGCGTTTTGCAGATCCTCAAGTGTTTCTGGAGGGGAGAGATTACCCTTCAGTTTTCGAGCACGGCCCTCTGGGCTGGTATCGGGCAGTACGACTGTTGCGGGAACCCAGCTCGTGAAATTCGTGATATGGTCGAGCAGGGAGGGGGATCGAGGAACCAGTTTGAAGGTTGCCCTGATATCGAAGTTTTCCAAAGTTTCAGCCTTGGAGCTAACAGCAATGTCAGCGATCCAGCAGGTAGAGAATCATGATGGAGCAAACTTACAAGGTTTCAAGCGGGATGGACAAGTTAACCTTTGTGTGGATGTGCTCATCCATGAGTGTCACTCCATGAAACACGGTATCTGAGAAGATATGATCTTCTCCGTGCATCCAATCGTACTGCTCAGATGCGTTGTCCAGAGGGTCAAGCGTCCGAACCCAGACAGTCGCGACGATATCGAACTTCTGATCCCTATCCACCAGTGGGCGCACGACGGTCGACATGTTCTTGACCTCCGCCAAAGTCTTGTTCTCGTACAGAAAGCTGTGTGGCTCTCGGATGCCATAAAATATGCTGGACACGAATTTGGCTATGCCGATTGAGACGAGGAGTGAGATGAGAATGCCAACGGCAAACAGCATGCATTTGCAGCCTGACGTTCGCCGCTTCCTAGTGGGAACGGTGCCAGGGTCGAGGTCGAGCTTTTCGTATCTGGGAGAGGTGGCCATGGAGAAGACGAGCGTTATTCTCAGGGTGCTCTGATTTATATATGTGATACTCGGTGCCGTATACAACGCCCGTGTTGCAATCGAGCCTGCACAGCACTAGCCCCTCGTGAGTCATGGCAATGAGTTGACAATCAATCAATTCTCTGGAACAGAAATCTTTGTTTCATGAATGTACAGCGCAATTGATTCTCGTAGCTACTCACTGTGTGCTTCTGCACTATTCCTGGAGATTCGAGCTGAAATGGGGGTGAACTGCCAATTGAAGGACGACGTCACAACGATCAGCGCGATCATGGATTGCGGATCACATTGCCTTCAAACCCCGACCTCAGGCCTCAACTTGTTACCGAGCGCTTGTTTCATTGGGTTAATCTCTCCCACCTACCACTAGCACTAGAAACCTTGAAGCAAACAAATGAACTTCAACTCGAGTACGTACATCACTATATCGTCAATTTTTACTGTAATACCCGCGTGCACGTCAGGTCGCCACGGTTGAGGCTCTCGAAGACATTTTGGCTTCTCACCCCTGGATGAATCGACGTCGCTGTCCGGGCGAGCATTGGTAACGGCCATTTTACCCCTCCATACGGTGATTCGCCTGAGAGGCGCTCACGATTTCGGATTCCTCATCTCCTGCGTCTTTTACCATTCTTCTTTCGCCAAAATTGTTGGATAAGCATCCCCGATTTTCGTCAACCGAACGTTGCAGTCGACGTTGAGAAGGGGGTTGGGAGGTTCCTGGGGGAATTTTTGAAGGCAGTACTTTGAATAGTCGGATTGGCGAGCCACATGTCCGATTTGCGTTGGGGTCATGGAGATATTTCTGGCGGGCATGGAAACCCTCCGATGAAGCTGAAGCTTCATCAAAGCTCAAAATATACCTCGCAGTCGACCGTGCTTTGTTCATGAGCTCACAGATAGGTCTTTTTTCCCTGGATGCTTGATGGAGAGTGTCAAAAATGTATTATAATAAATAGAAAATTCCGAATACACTATTATACAGGAACAGTAATCTCCTTTCAACTCGTATCCTTATCCTCGATATCCTGCTCAACCCTTTTGTAAAGTACGGCCTGCACCGCAAACACGATGGTTAACCCAGAAGACAGCACATCTTCAAGCAAAAAAGGGTCCCTAAACGCTCCAGCTTTCCACGCTAGCCGCGGAATATACGCCACCCAAATAAAGAGATGCACGCCCAAGTCTATCCAAGCAGCCAGTTTATAGCCGCCTGCGAACGTCTTGGATCTGTGATTCAATATTACCTGGAAGATACCACCGCAAATGAAAAGTGGGTTGACGATGTAGTTTGAGATTGCAGTCGGAGTGACGAATTCAGCTGAGACGGGGTCGGGGGCTGGACCGATCCGGGAGACGAGAGGGAAGTTGCGCACAGTGTCGACGAAGTAGAAGCTGAATACCCCGACGAGGATCTGTTATTGAATTCGAAAGTCAGGACTGCCATGGTTAAAGTAACGCTAGGTGTAAACGTACCCCGATGATCCACCGCTTCCTCCCCTTTGTTTCCAACCTCGCACTGGCCCGCTCTAAATGCGACGCTGGGGCCAACGTCACGTATGGGAACGCATTGGTACCTTCTAGCCTCAACACCGCACGTAAGATGACACTTGCAGTCAAGAGGTGCAAAAACACCGCCACCACAAGCGTGGATGAAGACGAAAACAGTGGTGTACCCTCCCTAAATGCTTTCTGGTTCCAGAGGTCAAGTGCAAAGAAGAGAGAGGAGGATAAGGCTGTGAGCGAGGACCCGATGATGCTGATTCCAACCGTCGTTGAGCGGGTGTACCAGTAAGGAAACTGCAAATTGAAGTGAATGAAGTCGAGGATCATCCTGTGGAGAAAGTTCGTCAGTCACTATTCAGGGGCTGAATGATGTCGTGAGACGGGGACGTACGCAATCATTTCGAATATGAACACTCTCCCGATGTGGTTGTCGATTGAATGCTTATGGCCGTGGAGTCTTTCTGGTGAGTTCGTGTTTGTCGGTCAGGACAGATCATTCAGAGATCGAGAGAGAAGATGGGGAAATCACTGACGTATGGTCTCTGCAGATTGTTGAGCTTTAAGCTTATTGAACTCGGTATCCGTTGTGTTGTACGTGTTTGCAGCACCTAGGAAGTCAGCTAGAGGCAGTTTTTCTGCTGTGCTGCCCGAATACGCCAGATTCCACGTTACTGACATAAATTGGGGAGTTTCTAGAGAACGAACAGACGATCAATCAAAGACTAGGAAAAGAAGATACAGAGCGTGGAATGGGACAAACCTGGAACAGATCCTTCAGGGCAATGTTCCCGATCTACCGGCATCGGGATCATGTCCTAAATGACGGGCGACCGAGCTGATGAGTTATGACAAGACACTCTGATAATATGCTGAACGTACCAAAGGGCCCCAGGAGCGACTGTTCACGAAGAGGAATGGGGCATAAGCTACTTGCTTTCGAGATGTGCTTGTCTTCTCGTCGGGGATTTCTAGTTCAATTCGTGCTTCACAATTTGCTCGATTGAGAAATTGACGCGAACATCTCCTCCCGTCTCTCAGACCACCTCCTGCCCGAGTGCAGCCGTTCATAACCTAGAGAAAGACGTGTTTTCGTCAGCAAAACGTTCTTCCGGGTTAAGGAGGGGGTTGCGCACATCATCCCGACGGAGTTGTTTGTGGTGTGCATCGTACGCTTTTTTGTTGTAGATCTTGTCCATCCGTACGACTCGCAAATCCGTTCTATACATAGAAGAAAGGTCGAGTTACCGACAAAGTCGAAAGGATCAGCCACAGAGGAAACGTACTTTGTGACGACGTGAGGATGCACCTTTAAAGGCGGTTTTCCCTTCGTCGATGTTACGAGTTCTCCCGTTCCAAACGCTGGTCCATTGTCCTCCTCTTCCTGTTGAGTCTTCCTTCCGCAAGCGCTCTTGATAGGATGGAGATCAATTAGGGGTGCCGAAATGGCGAAGGACTCAAGAGCGGCATTTTGTAGTTCATCAAGCGATTCTGGAGGGGAGAATTCACCCTTCATTTTCCGAGCACGGGCTTCGGGGCTGATATCGGGCAGTACGACTGTTGCGGGAACCCAGGTCGTGAAATTCGTGATGTAGTCGAGCAGGGAGGGGGATTGAGGGATCAGTTTGAAGGTTGCTCTGATATCGAAGTTTTCCGAGGTTTCGGCCTTAGAGCTACCAACAATATCAGCGATCTGGCGGGCAAGTGATCATGATGGAAGAAGCTTACAAGGTTTCGAGCGGGATGGATAGGTTGACCTTCGTGTGGACGTGCTCATCCATAAGCGTCACCCCACGAAACACGGTATCTGAGAAGATGTGATCTTCTCCGTGCATCCAGCCGTACCGCCCAGATGCATCGTCCCGAGGGTCAAGCGTCCGGACCCAAACAGTCGCGACGATATCGAACTTCTGATCCCTATCCACCAGTGGGCGCACGACATTCGCCATGTTCTTGACCTCCGCCAAAGTCTTGTTCTCATACAGAGAATTGTGGGGTTCTCGCAGGCCATGAAATACACTGGACACGAATTTGGCTATGCCGATTGAGACGAGGAGGGAGATGAGAATGCCAACAGCAAGCAGCATGCACTTGCATCCTGACATTCGTCGCCTTCTACTGGGAACGGTGCCAGGATCGATATCGAGCTTTTCGTATCTGTGAGAGGTGGCCATTGGGAGGACGAGCATCATCTCATGAGCACTTTGATTTTTATATCTCGCAGCCGCTGCCGTATACAGCGCCCGCGTTGCCAACTTGCACGGTCGTGAGTCATGGCAATGATTGATTCTATGAAGCAGAGATCTTTGTTTCATGAATGTACAGCACAATTGACACTCGTAGCTGCTCACCGTGTGCTTCTGCACTATTCCCGGAGATTCAAGCTGAAATGGCGGTGAGCCGAAGGACATCACAGCGATCAGAGAGATTATGCAAGTGCCGCGGCCCGCACTCGGCCCGTCACCACTCTCACGTGATCGGTGATCCGTACGAATTGGGCTGTATATATGGCGGATAGCAGATTCGTTTAGCGATAAACTCTCCACCAGGGTAAGTACGTGAAAATACGTCTTTTGTGGTCTATTTTCTCTAATTTATGAAAAGCTGCCACCGCCGTTTCAGAGTCTGTGTCCATAGGGACCGCTCATGAGAACATGATTGTATGTAGAATACCCAGATCATCTGCAACGCGCACTTTGGAAACTCAATGTTCAAGCGTACTCTGTTTTTCTATCTAAGGGTTAGGTTAGAAACCCTCCGATGAAGGTGAAGCTTCATCAAAGCTCAAAGCATTTCTCTCAGTCGACCTCACAGCGTGCTTTGTTGATGAGCTCACGGATGGATCTTTTTTCTATATGTTTGTTGAGACTACTTTCATTATCTGTATCATCCTACCAGAAACTGCGTTGTTGCGGGCAAGTCACCCCTCATTCCTGCATCCTTTCTCAAAGACGCCGTGTCACGTCTTCAGTGCTCGACGGTAGAAGGGGGCTTCATGCGTATTTTAGAGCCAGGTTTTCTCAGCATATTATTCATGGCTGGGAGGTTCCCTGGCTGTGCGACGGCCATATAAATGAGAGCAATGTTGGCAGATCGTCCACCCGGATTTGACGACCTTCTTCAAACTTTCAAGGAGCTTCGGTTGGGGCAAGAGGACTCTTTGAGGAGTTTGAGCAGCGTGCATTGAGGGCACATCTATTGCCTGGTGAGTGGCAAAGAATAATACAGGCCGGGAACATGTTCGAGATGGTTCGTCAGGACGACGAGTAGCATGTACATCGCGTATGGAGAGGTCTAGTGTCAGAGAATATATTATACTAAATAGAATATCCCGAACACCACTATACACGAATAGTCATCTCCTTTTCAACTAGTATCCTTATCCTCGATATCCTGCTCAACCCTTTTGTAAAGTACACCCTGGACCGCAACCACAACAGTCAGCCCCAGGTCCACCGCATCCCGAAGCGAAAAGGGGCCCCTAGTCCCTTCAGCTCTCCACGCTAGCCGCGGAATGTACACCACCAAAGTAATGAGATGCAACACCAAGCCTATCCAAGCAGCCAGCTTGTACTCGCCTGCAAACGTCTTGGATCTGTAGTTCAATATTACTTGGAAGATAGTACCGCAAAGGGAAAGTGGGTTGGTGAGGTATTTTGAGATTGCATTCGGAGTGACGAGTTCGGCTGGGACAGGGTCGGGGGCTGGACCGACCCGGGAGATGAGAGGGAAGTCGCGCAGGGTGTCGATGAAGTAGAAGCTGAATACACCGACGAGGATCTGTTATTAAATTCCAAGGTCAGGACTGTCATTGCAAATGTAATGCTGGATGGAAGCGTACCCCGATGATCCACCGCTTCCTCCCCTTCGTCTCCAACCTCGCACTGGCCCTCTCTAAGTGTGACGCTGGGAGCAACCTCACGTATGGGAACGCACCGGTACCTTCTAGCCTCAACACCGCGCGTGCAATGACACTTGGAGGCAACAGATACCAATACGCGGCCGTCACAAGCGTGAATAAAGACGAAAGCAATGGTTTACCCTCCCTAAATGCTTTCTGTTTCCAGAGTTCAAGTGCAAAGACGGGAGAGAAGGATAAGACTGTGAGCGAGGACCCGATGATGCTGATTCCAACCGTCGTTGAGCGGGTGTACCAGTAATGGAACTGCAAACTGAAGTGGATGAAGTTGAGGATCAACCTGCAGAGAAAGGTCGTCAGCAACTCTCTGGGGGCTCAATGATGTCGTGAGACGAGGACGTGCGTAATTATATTGAATATGAGCATTCTCCCAATGCGGTTGTTGATTGAATGTTTGTGGCCGTGGAGTCGTTCTGGGGAGTTCGTGTTTGTCAGTCAGGACAGATCTGTCAGAGATCGAGCAAGAGAAGGTGGGGAAATCACTGACGTATTCCCTCTACAAATTCTTGAGCTTCAAACTTATTGAACTCGGTATCCGTTGTGTTGTACGTGTTCAAAACACCTAGTACTTCAGCTAGAAGCAGTTTTTCTGCTGTGCTGCCCGAATACGCCATATTCCACATTACTTGCATAAATTGGGGAGTTTCTAGAGAACGAACAGACGGGCAATCAGAGATCAAGGAAATAAGACGCAGAGCGTGGAATGGGACAGACCTGGAACAGATCCTTCAGGACAATGTTCTCGATCAACCGGCATCGGGATGATGTCCTAAAATGACGGGCGACGGAGCTGATGAGTTATGAGAAGACGCTAATAATACACTGAACGTACCAAAGGGCCCCAGGAGTGGCTGTTCACGGAAAGGAAAGGGGCATAAGCTACTTGCTTTCGAGATGTGCTTGACTTCTCGTCGGGGATTTCTAGTTCAATACGTGTTTCACAGTTTGCTCGGTTGAAAAATTGACGGCCACATCTCCTCCCGTCTCTCAGACCGCCTCCTGCCCGAGTGCAGCCGTTGATAGCCTAGAGAAAGAAGGGTTTTCATCAGCATAACGTTCTCTGGCGTCAATGACGGGGTTGCGTACATTATCGCGACGGAGTTGTTGATGGTGTGCATCGTAAGCTTTTTTGTTGTAGATATTGTCCATTCGTACGACTCGCAAGTCTGTTCTATACACAGAAGAAAGGTCGAATCAGCGACAAAGTCGAAAGGATCAGCCAGAGAATAAACGTACCTTGTGACGACGTGAGGATGCACCTTTAAAGGCGACTTTCCCTTCGTCGATGTTACGAGTTCCCCCACTCCCAACGCTGGTCCATCGTCCTCCTCTTCTTCAGTCTTCCTTCCGCAGGCGCTCTTGATTGGATGGAGGTCAATCAGCGGTGCCGAAATAGCGAAGGATTCGAGAGCGGCGTTTTGTACATCCTCAAGCGTTTCTGGAGGGGAGAAATCACCCTTCAGTTTTCGAGCACGGGCTTCGGGGCTGATATCGGGCAGTACGACTGCTGCGGGAACCCAACTGGTGAAACTCGTGATATGGTCGAGTAGGGAGGGGGATTGAGGAACCAGTTTGAAGGTTGCTCGGATATCGAAGTTTTCCAAGGTCTCGGCCTTAGAGCTACGGCAATGTCAGCGATCCAGTGGGTAAGGAATCATGATGGAGTAAACTTGCAAGGTTTCGAGCGGGATGGATAGGTTGACCCTCGTGTGGATGTGCTCATCCATAAGCGTCACCCCACGAAACACGGTATCCGAGAAGATGTGATCTTCTCCGTGCATCCAGTTGTACTGCTCGGATGCACCGTCTCGAGGGTCAAGCGTCCGGACCCAGACAGTCGCGACAATGTCGAACTTCTGATCCCTATCCACCAGGGGGCGCACGACAGTCGACATGTTCCTGACCTCCGCCAAAGTCTTGTTCTCATACAGAAAACTGTGTGGTTCTTGCATGACATGATATAGACTGGACAAGAATTTGGCTATGCCGATTGAGACGAGGAGGGAGATGAGAATGCCAACGGCAAACAGCATGCATTTGCATCCTGACGTTCGCCGCTTCCTAGTGGGAACGGTGCCAGGGTCGAGGTCGAGCTTTTCGTATCTGGAAGAGGTGGCCATAGGGAAGACGAACGCGATCTCAGGAACACTTTGATTTTTATAGGTGGGACTCAGTGCCGTAAACAGCGCTCTCATTGCAGTTGAGCCGCTTGAGCGCCTGCCTCGTGAGTCATGGCGATAAATTGGTGAGTGGTTGATTCTACGCGACGCAGATGTATACCTGAGCCTGTACAACACAATTGATTCCCATAGCTACTCACCGTGTCACCTCTAGAGTACAACGCAGGTAGAGAGCGAGCAACGACGTCACGGCAGCAATCAGCGCGGTTGCAAAGCGGTCCGCCCTCGGCCCGACACCGCTTCCACGTGATCCGTGCGAATTGGCAGGACACGTCTGTCTGGACGGTTATGGCGGGATAGCAGATTCGTTTTGGCGATACACTCTTCACCATGGTACGTGAAAATACGTCTTTTGTGGTCTATTTTCTCTAATTTATGAAAGGCTGCCACCGCCGTTTCAGAGTCTGTGCCCATAGAGACCGCTCATGAGGACATGATTGTATGTGGAATACCCAGATCATCTGCAACGCGCATTTTGGAAACTCAATGTTCAAGCGGACTCTGTTTTTCTATCTAGCATGATGCCCAGCTGGACTATTACGGGAAACGATTGGCGACGTGCTCCTCGGATCGCACTGTAAAGGTGTTTGACGTTGTGGATGGGGATGCGCAACGATCGACCAACGGGCAGACGCTCAAGGGGTGCGTGGTGACGTTCTTCCTGACGAGGCGAATTACTGAAATAAATATGATATTACAGACACACAGGTCCCGTCTGGCAGGTTGCCTGGGCGCATCCAAAATTCGGCCATATCCTGGCTTCGTGCTCGTACGACGGAAAGGTGCTGATCTGGAAGGAACAACAAGGCCAGGGGCCCAACACTGGCGGGTGGATTAAAATTAAGGAGCATACCCTTCATACTGCTTCAGGTATGTCGCTAAACCCTGATATCCTACCTCCATCTCATATTCTGGCAGTCAACTCCGTATCCTGGGCACCCCACGAACTGGGAGCCATCCTCGCCTGTGCATCATCGGATGGCAAGCTCTCCGTACTAACATTCAAGAGTTAGTCATTATCCCCCCATTCTCCTATCTACCTCACTAACTTCATACACAGACGACGGCCAATGGGACGCAGACATCTTCAACGCGCACGCCATCGGTTGCAACGCCATCTCTTGGGCTCCCGCCGTAGTCCCCGGATCCCTCATCACCCCCCAACCCCAATCAGCCCCAGGCCAAGCGCCCGGCTCCACCCAAGCACCCGTCGTCAAACGCTTTGCTAGCGCCGGCTGCGACAACCTCGTCAAGATCTGGGGGTACCGCGAAGACAGCCAATCGTGGATCGAAGAAGAGACGCTCGAGGGCCACACCGACTGGGTGCGCGACGTCGCCTGGGCACCCAACATCGGCCTCCCACGGAGCTACATCGCCACTGCCTCTCAGGACAAGACGGTGTTGATCTGGACCAAAGATTCGCCGACCTCGCCTTGGGTGAAGACGGCCTTGGACCCGTCCTCAGCCCTCACGTCCCCCGCGGCTGCTGGGGGTGCCCAGTCGCCCCCTGGAAAGTTCCCAGATGTCGTTTGGCGCGTGTCGTGGAGCCTTGCGGGTAATTTGCTGGCTGTGAGTTGTGGAGATGGGAAGGTCACGCTCTGGAAGGAGAATTTGAAGGGGGTTTGGGAGTGCGTTAGTGATATGAATAGTTAAGCTGGCTTGACGCGTGCGTTTTACCTCCCCCCCATACCATAGCGACATCCTTTCTGTGTATCCCGCGTAATTTCTAAGAATTTTCATTCAGATGTTTTGGGGCTTTGTTATTCTGAATTTGATAGACGAATGCTACTAATATACGTCAAGAAGATAGAGGTTCAGTTACATCAAGCATACGCTATAGGCGACGGTTTGGACGTGGAATTTGTCAGGGGCCGACGAGGGGGCGGTATACCTGGGATTTGCGACCGTCTAGTTAACAACACTGGATGTATGCCATTCCACCAACCGAACGATGGGGTAAGGGTAGGGAACAGAAGAAACACTCGTCAATCAAACAGCACTCCACCAGTCCCCACAGAACGCTAACGGCGCGAAGAACGTACCTTGAGGCCCAGGTGCCAAGGGGAACTCACAGCTCTGCCTCGCCGTACTTTCATGGTGCTTGTTAGGCACCCAAGCCGTTTCGGTACCCATGCCGCCAGATGTCCGAAGCGCTGTATGGTCCGGGCTGGCGAGCCAGTCGTCGGTGTGGATCCGGGATGTGTCGAATCTGCTTGTTTTGAGGGTGAGGTCCATGCCTTGGTCGACGATCAGGGAGCGTATGGACAACTGGACTTCTGATGTGATGGTGACTGAGCTGGCTGATTCGAGGGATACTTTGTGGAGTCGCTCTACTGAGTACCGATCGTTGCAAGAAGAGGAAGAAGATGGGTAAGGGTTTCCATACCACCTGTATTCGAGCATGGTTTGGAGGGTTTCGGGTGTAATGTTACTCAGAGGCCCGCTGTACTCCAATACCTCCAGTTTGGGAACGAGAGATTCGTCTGGGGGGNAGTGGGTGACAAACCCCGAACGGGCGAGAGGAGGGAGGTGAGAGGGCGAACAAAAACGTATCAGAGATGGAGATCCCCGGCGCAGATAACTTTGAATACTCGGCGTGGAGGTGCAACTCGACGAGGTGCGGTAAGAATACGAGGCACTCGATGAGCTCTTGCTCGACCAAACGGATTTTAGAGAGCGTCAACTTCTGCAGAGAGCACCCCGATCGCCTGGCGAGCGATGTAAGATTCGAAATGGAGAAGTATTTCCAATCGTCGAATGTGAACCCAAGTCCGAGTTTGAGTTCAAAGAGAGAGGGTAGGGATAAGGAGTCGAGGAACGCGATCGCGAGCATGTTTCCTATGGAGGAGAGTTCGAGGATTTGGAGACATGGTAGGTGGATCGTCTCTGGGGATGCGTAGGCGAAGGCCGATGATTGTTGTACGTTGTTGAAGCGACAGACGACCAACTTCTGCGCATTGCTCAACATGGAATAACAATCTTCTGCCACCAAAAAGTCTTGTCCGTGGAGATACCTCAGCTGGTGCCATGGCAAGGCGGTAGCATCGGCATAATACAACCCGTTGGTCGTCAAATCCTGCAGTCTCGGGGCGTCGTGGAAGAAATCGAGCTTGTAGTCGAACGCAGAGTCGACGCCGTCAGGCGGACGGATCGTTAGTCGTTCGAGAAGTGGAAGCCTGGACCGAATGCATGCTAGGTCTTTGTAGCATGGATATGAGATGAACATGTCCACCTCCTTCCAACGTTCCGAGACTTCGGCGAGTTGGCGCACGACTTCGTGCGGTGGATGGATCTCCCAATCTTCCTCTTCATCTCCACCAGGTCCTCGCATGATGATAGTGAGTGGGTGGTGGCCTGAGCGTTCCAACCATCCCGGGAGCAACTCGACTTGTGTCTCGTAGTGCTCTCTATTGAGTGTTAAGGTGACGTATGTCCAGAGCATCGGGGTGTTCCATACAATGGACCTCCACGAGCGACATATTTTGCTGAGAGACAAGGGTGTTAGTGTGGTATGCGGAGGTGAGGACTCGCTCCATTTCTCCCGAAGTTTGGGAGGGACGACTTGGGAGAATATGTCGACCACCAGCTCGGCAGGTAGCTTGCGGGTCAAAAGATCGGTCTGGGTGACCTTCATACTGTTGGAGAGTTGAAGCGGCCGTTGAGAAAGGATGGACGTCGTTTCTCTGGTGATTTAACTGACCTTTGGGAGATTATTAGCAGAGGTTCTGCTTTGAAGAGGTGTTCGTGTATTGACCGCGCGAAATCGTCTACTAGCCAACAAGAATTATTAGGGAAGTAGATGGTGAGCTCAAAAGAGCTTTAGCGTACCGTGTATCACACAAATTTTTCAGCTTGCCTTATAGGCAGTCCTCGGTATGAATTTTACACAAAGTGGAAAGCGACGGTAAAGTGCAGTATGGGGGAGAATATTGCGTTTGTCGCCTTTTAGCGGGGAGTACGAGGTGGGATTCCTCCGTGCATTTCAGTTAGAGGTCTCAGACAGCTTTTTGTCCCTTCACTTGTCGTCATTGGGGTTCGAGAGGCTTTCGATCATCGTCGACATCATATAGGGATACCCGTAGGTCCATAATTGGAAGGCAAGGTTTTGCCAAACAACGTATAGGTTGCCGACCAATCGCAGGCCGGCCTTTTCGGTGCCATCACCATCGTTGTAGTCGATGCTCACAGCGTTGAGGACTCGATTTGCCTGGTTCTTCAGCTCTAGCTCATCTATGGCGACTTCATACGCTCAAGAAGAAAAGGTTGCGATTGCAGCCGTGCGACGAGCCTGCGTTTTGACCTCGTCAGTCTTCGAAAAGCTGATCAAGAACGAGACGCTCGTCAAGGGAGATAAATCTCCTGTGACTGGTATGTTTCCGACCCTACAACGTGCTATCTCTCATTAAAGAAATACCCTTTAATAGTTGGGGACTTTGCGGCCCAAGCTTTGATTAGCACCATCCTTCAAAACGCGTTCCCAAACGACCCCATCGTCGGAGAAGAGGATGCGTCGGATTTGCGTGTGGAAAGTGGCAAGGCTATGAGAGATAGGATTATAAGTCTTGCCAACGATGCGTTGACGGCTCCTCTCGCTGCTGGTGACGATCCCCTGTGGGGTGTTGGGCCAGGGAGGGACCAGAGTGCAGACCAGCTCTTGGACGCCATTGACAGGGGGAACCATACAGGTGGAAGCCAAGGAAGTGCGTCACCCTTTTCTCTACCTAAACGTTGATACTCATAGCTCTCAGGGATGTGGACTATTGACCCCATTGACGGGACAAAAGGTTTCCTTCGAGGCGAACAGTACGCCGTCTGTCTATCCCTGATCGTCGACTCCAAGGTCCAAGTCGGCGTTATCGGTTGCCCCAACCTCCCTATTGACCCTGCTCACCCCGAGAGAGGCGTCGGTGCCATATTCTCAGCTGTTCGTGGACAAGGAGCGAGGCAGCTCTCTCTCGAAGGAACGGACCCCATCCCTCTTCGTATTCCTCCCACTACCTCTCTTGAGGCTCTCAAGTTCCTCGAATCCGTCGAGGCGGCCCATTCATCTCATTCTTTCAACGACCGTGTCTCCGCAGCACTCGGTGTAAAAGCGACGCCTCTCCGTATGGACAGCCAAGCCAAGTACGCCAGCCTCTGTCGAGGTGAAGGCGGGGCTTACCTCCGGATGCCGACCGGTGTCGGATACAAAGAGAAAATCTGGGTAAGCGTTTCAGCTTGTTTAGTAACGCAAACTATCTTAATCACGCTTTTCAGGACCACGCTCCCGGACAAATCCTCGTCGAAGAGGCAGGCGGCGTTGTCACCAACTCACGTGGGGAGCCTTTGGATTTCGGTCTCGGGAGGACGCTAGGCGAGAACTACGGCGTCATTGCCGCTGGAAAGGACGTTCATTCGCAAGTTTTGGCTGCGGTGCAAAAGGTTCAAGGGGAACTCAAAGCCAAGGTTTAAAAGCAAAATGTAATACTATCATGTTTAATCGGCTCAGTCCGAATCGACGTTGCATCAATCAACACCTTGGGAGGCGTTGTGGCGGTGGGTGCTTGCAAATTGGGTCACGGTGGCGGCGGGTCCTTGGCTTACCGATGCTCATCGTCCTAGGCATGTGAGCTGCTCGTGCTGGGGTCATAGTTTACGGAATATTCTGCCTCTTATGCACACACCATGTACCGCACCGATGATGAGGTGAGCGTGTCCTCCTCTCGCCGTTAGTTACCGTGACTAAGGCATCCTTCAGGCAGGTTACCTACCTGACTAGGACTGCTCGGACGTAGATATCTCAGAATCAGAACTACCGCCACTTTCGGAGGTAGAATACGAACCGTTAATCAGTCCCGCGTGTGTGTTATTCCCGTACTCGAGCGTCTTCGCTATGCAAGGCAAATAGGTACGAGCGGAGTCTGGCAGGATACGAGCTGAGGGTGGGTGTCTACTGTAAGAGCCTTTTGCTGAATGAGCACATTCCTAGACGCTAATATTGGACTCTATGACACAGGTTTACAGCCGGTACTAGCCTTGGTCCGTGCTACACACAGCTGGAACGTACATTCACATTTGGAATATGCGTCCTAAGTATTGGGTTCCAAGAGTTCCGAGAGTTCCGAGCGCTATCTAATTTAATGTGAACACATGGTCAGTGAACGCATTGTTTTCTCGAGCCTCGTTGCTCAGCGAGAACAAAAGAGCGTGGCCATGGCACTCGGCATGCACTTCAGACCAGCACCTGTGAAAAGGTCCAAATGCATATCTTGAAACGAGCTGAAACGCTCTCTCGACGTTTTCTGTCCTGCCGAGAAAACTATACCCTTTTCGAGTCGCTCATAGAGCTCTCTCTGTGTTTCATGAATGCCTGAACAGTATTGTCGAAATCGGGAGCGATAGTATTAGGACGTTGCTCGATCGGGAGAAGATAGATAAGGAGACTACTATGCAACGCTAGCAGTCCTGAGGACGCTACTGTGAGCAAGTCCGGGTTTCGGACTGCCCGCGGAACATGCTTATTTCTATAGGTAGCTATGAGCCACACATTCAGTACCGATAGATCTTGGATCCGGGGAAGATACTACGACCACCATCGACAGTCGAACTCCCAACAGTCTATAGCTACCGGTCCCAGGGGGGTAGTAGATGGACGAATTAAACGTTGAGCTCAAGTTGAGTCTTGTGTCCGGGCATGCTGGTGCTGGGGTGAGGCCAGCCTAGTTGATCGTGTTTGTGGTGAAACGCAACCCACTGAATTTGGCTTAGCTTTCTTTTGGCGCGAGACTTTGGGCTAAGCTGGTCCATTGTAACTTAGATAGCTGAAAGATAAGAGTTAGATATGTAGAATCGATCAGCCACCAATTCATTGCCATGGCTCACGAGGCCAGTGAACGGCAACTTGGGCGCTTCCAAGTTCCAGATATAAAACCAAACCTTTCATAGAATGACGCTCTTCCCATGGCCACCTCCACCGGATACGAAAAGCTTATCCTCGACCCTGGCATCGTCCCCAGTAGAAATCGGCGAACCTCAGGATGCAAATGTGTGCTCCTGGCCGTTTGCACTCTCACTTCACTCCTCTTTTCAATCGGCCTTACGAAATTGTTATCTGATAGGTTTCATGACCTGCGAGCACCCCACAAATTTTTGTACGAAAACGATACTTTGGCGGAGGTCAAGGATATCACTACCGTCGTGCAACCGCTGGTGGATAGGGATCAGAAGTTCGATATCATTGCGACTATTTGGGTTCGGACACTTGACCCTTGGAACGACGCACTGTCTGGGCAGTACTATCACTGGATGTATGAGGACTACATCTTCTCAGATACCGTCTTTCGTGGGGTGACACTCATGGATGAGCACGTCCATACAAAGGTTAATCTATCCATCCCGCTCGAAACCTTGTAAGTTCCACCCGTCCAGATCGCTCACGGGCTCATTTGCTGAAATTATCATGTACTGTTAGTGCTAAAGCCATTACGTTGAGAAACTTCGATATCAGGGCAACCTTTAAACTGGTTCCTCAATCTCCCTCCCTCTTCGACTATATCACAAACTTCACGACCTGGGTTCCCGCAGTAGTTGTGCAGCCCGAAATCAGTCCCGAAAGCCACGATCGAAAAGCGAGAGGAGATTTCTTCCCCCCNAGAAACGCCTGCAGCCCTGCGAGATGCAGCTCTCGAGTCATTCGCCATCTCCGTCCCGTTGATCGAATTTCATTCAATAAAGAGCGAGTGCGGACAGACAAGTGAGAATGAAAATGAAGACGATGGACCAACGATGTTTGGGACGGTTCCAGCGCCTATTCAATCGACACGGGGGAAGTCGCCTTTGGAAGCGCATCCTTACGTCGTTACAAGGTGAGGCTTTTCTTAGCTGATCCTTTTGACTGGAATTTTTTTNGCTAATTGGATCTCTTTCCCCGGCTGTGAATAGAACGGACCTGCGCATCGTACGAATGGACAAAATCTACAACAAAAAGGCATACGATGTATACCAGAACCGCCTTCGTGTGGACATGGTACGAAACCTGATTCCCTTCTAGCAGAGGAGGTTATGCTTAAGCCTTCTCTTCCTTCAGGGCCTAAACGGTTGTTCGATGGAAGGCGGCAGATTGATAAGCGGGTTGAATTGTTTTCGTGAGTTTCACAGGCAAGCGAACTGCGAAACGCGAATCGAGCTTGAAGTGCCAGACGAAAAGACCGGTACATTCCAAAACCAAACGGCTTACGCCCCTTTTATTACCGCTACCAGGGGACCCTGGGGCCCCTCGGTATGTGTAAAATCTTGTTCTTAATTGCTGTAGCTCATCGACTCGCAGGACCTCATCCGTGTGCCGGTTAATCGAGAACGTTGCCCTGTGGAATCCGTTCCTGGTCCGTTGATCGTAGTCACCATCATACGAAAACCCTCGTTCTCATTTCTGGGGTTTTTATCTCATTAGAAGTTCCTCAATTCATGCAATTCACCTGGAATCTAGCGTATTCGGGCACCACACCAGAGAAACTGCTTCTAGCCGATGTGGTGCAGATGGCCCAGGCAAACGCAGACAAGCTAAACGCAACGGCTACCGAGTCCGAAAAAGCTCAAGCCCAACGACTTGCAGAATTTCTGCGTCAGTCATTTCCATCTTCCCTGCGTATCACAATCCTCGAATAGCCTTACTGACGAACTCGCAATCGACAGGGCGAATTCATGGTCATAAGTACTCACCCGATAATCATGTCGGAAGGATGGTCGTATTGAATGTGATTTGGTATGTCACCATATCTATAAGTCGACGTCTCTCTTTCAAGATCTGACGCCCCTTCTCTGCAGCGTGGGTATCAGCTTTATCCGCCTCAATTTGCGATTACACTACTGGTACACCCGCTCAACAACGGTCGGAATCAGCATTATCGGGTCCTCACTCTCAGCTTTTGGCTTTGTCCTTTCCTTTGCACTTGACCTCTGGGTCCGAAAAGCGTTTAGAGAGGGTAAACCACTGCTTTTATCTTTATTAGTGCTCGTGATGGCCGTATACTGGTACATCTTGATTCCGATCGTCATCTTACGAGCGGTGTTGAGATTGGAGGTTAAGGGTGCAAGGTTCCCTTGCGTGACGTTGATGCCGGCCTCGCATTTGGAGAGGGCCAGTGCGAGGCTGGAGACGAGGGGCAGGAAGTGGTGGATTATCGGGGTACGTTTCAGTCTGTTATTCTTTCGATGAAAGTACTTACCCTTCGACAACAAACAGATCCTCACGGGCGTATTCACCTTCACCTTCATCGATACCCTACGCGACCTCCCTCTCATCTCTCGTCTTGGTCCAACGCCGGACCCACTCGGAGCCGACCTCGTTATCCCAAACGCAATCGGAAGCTATCTCCTCTCGCCACTCTACCTTTGCGGTACTATCTTCCAAGCGGTGTTGAACTATAGATCCAAGACGTTTGCGGGCCAGCACAAGTTGGCTGCTTGGATGCTCTTGGCGGTCAGGGTCATTGATTTTGCGGCATATATTCCGTGGCTGGCGTGGAGGGCTGGGGAGATCAGGAGCCCTTATTCACTTGGGGACTCGGTGACTTTGGGATTGGCTGTCGTGCTTGTAGTTCAGGGTGTTCTTTACAAGAAAGTTCCACAGGATATTGAGGATGAGGATACGAATTGAAAGGAAATCCAATTTATGTATAGTACATTTTATTTATTGTGATGCACTGTCTGACATTGGACTCCCGCGATGTGTATACCGCTTGTCGTCCTGACGAGCCATATTTAAAGTGCCAAGATCGTTCGCGCGGCATTTACAGGAACAACCAATCCGGCCGGCAGATACCGCGCGTTCGAGGAAATTGTTCTTGCACCCCTCGTCATGCGTGTAGTCTGCTAAAGTAATGGAATGTAACTCTGGATGGGATATACACACCGTTGGGTGGACAACTGGGCCAAGCAATCCAATCCTATGCCCATTACGCGGCTCACCTTCTGCTAGCCCGCCTCTCCTATATGTCTGCTCTCCCGCCTCAGCTGTTGGACAAGATCTTCCCAAGCCTCGCGACTTTGCTGTCCGAAAGGTAACGCTGTGAAAAACTTCATGGTGTTGATGACGCCATAATTTCTCCAGCGCGAAGCCTGTGCAACGGATCTAGGCCGATCTCCAAGGCTGCTCACTGGGCCCACTGCCGCCACTGTCCACTGTACGCCACATGTCAGGAAAATCGACCAGGATGGAAACAGTGCTGTTGGTCCCACAGCTAACATGAGCCTCAAGGGTGTGCGGGGTATTGAGTTCTTATGTGAAACATCATTGGAATGCCAGGTTGGTGCAGTTTAGCTTGGTCTGTCGTGCCACAGGGCGGTTCAGTGCCAAGGCTCTCCAGCGGTAGGCACTGCACTGACATGCAGCTTGGATTTTTTTTTGATGATCTGCAAAAGGTTTACGCGGTAATATTATCGTATAAACTCCTCGTTTCTGTAAATTTTGTCAGTCCCTGTCGAAGTTTTTGAACCCACCAGTCCCTGCAGTGCCAACGATGGCCTCCGCTGATATTCCTGGAATTAGAACCTGCACGGAGGAAGAGTATCATCGTTTTCGCAACGGTGACGCTTCCTTACATTGTTTGAGCCGTGGCCAGAGCATCGGCTTGGCGGTGAGTTGTCTCTTACATCTCTACTGGGAGGAGGGACGAACACGAACACGAACACGAAGCGACATCGTCCCATAGTACTCCAATCAACAAATGCTGATACGCGCTGATCGCCACTTCAGATGGTGATCCTCGCGGGATTCGCTTCGCTTTTAGCGGTACTATTCGTATTCAGAATCATAATCGTGAGTTTATTTCCATTCGAAGTGATAAACCTTACGTGCTCATATCCGTGCAGCGCAATGTTATCAGACAGAGGCGACAACATCAGAAATGGCACATATTTGTTGACCCAGTAGACGTGATTATGGTATGCAACTTCGCTGTGTCAATGGTGGTTGGCCTACATTGAATCAATCTTTTCTCCTTTTCATCCCAGTTCTCTGTGTTCCTTGGGGATGCCATTCAAGCGCTAGGCGCAATCGTTGGCAATGTCAAATGGGTGAATGAGGGCAAAGTAGAAGTTGGCGCTTACTGTACTGCGCAAGGTGTGTCCGGTTACCCTTCATTGGAGCCATTGGAGACTTACTTTCTATTTCAGGAGTGCTCAAGCAACTAGGGGAAACCTCGGTTCCCTTGAACATCTTGGTATGCCTTTTGGCTTGCGCCCTGATTTTCACATGAACTAAGTCAATGATTCATCCCGTATACTATCCAGCTGCTCGCTATCTACACCTTCAGAGGGATATGGATTGGTAGGGCATCAGAGTCTTTGCTAGTGACCAAGTTTCTTGTTACAGGAATATGGGGCTTCGTTATCCTCATGATTATTCTTGGAAACGCTCTACACTCACACGAAGATAAACAGCATCGTTATATAGCACCGGTTCCGGTGAGCAAAACTTTGGATCGTGTCGCTGTACTTCTGCTGACAAAGTGAAAATCACATTGACGGAATCACAGTACTGGTGCTGGATTGGCCAGTCATACAGGCAATGGCGCCTCTGGGGAGAATATTTATGGCTCTGGTTGACTTTGGTGGTCTCAATCCTGACCTACACCCCTCTATTCTTCTGGAGCCGTGGTCAAATCACCCCACATCCCAACTCATGGTGGAGATTCAAATTTCGACGTGTCAACTCCGTTCAAGGTGCCGGTGATGGCTTTCCTAAGGAGCTCAGAAATCAGGCTAAAATCATGCTCGCGTACGTGTCCTCTCCCTAGTACTCAACAGCTCAGCACGACAGCTCAAGGCATCCAATCTAATTCAATAAGATACCCGATGGTGTTTTGCATCACTGTTCTCCCATTTAGCATTGTTCGTTGGATTCGGTTTGAGCTAGAACGCAACAGACTTGACCAGGTGACGGTTCCTTCAGCTCTAGAATTTGTCTCATTGTCGTTGCTTGTTCTAAGCGGAGCATTCAATGTTACCCTGCTCTTGACGACCCGGCCAAACACCGTTCTGTTTGGGAGGCACAAATCCGATGCGATGGACTCGTTGCCGCCACCGAAGGTCCAGGATCATGAAGGAGTTGGATCATTAGAGGTGACTGAATCTGCACCTTTGCCGACGCAACAGGTTCCTCGGGGTCAGTTTTCTGATGACTGATGGTATTGTATCGCTTTGGCTAGACTTCCCTCCCATTGATAGTAAGCCACAGATATCGATAGCCAATAAAATCGTAACGAGAATCCATTGTGGAGTACAAATTAATGTATAGTAGTGTGGCTTGAATCTAGTTAGGTCCCTCGCTTGGAAGATAAACGGGATTGGATACTAGTATGCGCTCGAAATCAATCTGTTCTAGTGGCACTTGAAATGACCATGGTTTAGGCTGCTGTGCGGCGTGACCGCGGATCAGGCAGAGTCAGGGCTGGCCCATCGGCTCGATCCCTGGCTTTGACAATTAATAACTGCCACTGATAAGAACGGCCGTGATTTGTGGTCGTGAGTTAGTTAACAATCCTTTCACGGTCATACAAGGGCCCTTGGAATGGGGTAGAGCCGGCGTCTCATTCATCTCTTGCTTTGTCAAAGTTGAGATGAACAAGATCGAACACATTCTCCTATTCAGTCACGCTAAGCGGTCACCTTAGGCAATGCATAAATCCCTTACTCAACTACCTACCACCTGAACCACTCGGCAAGATTTTGTTGAACTTTTTTNGTTTTATCCAGACAGCTGGCGTAAACGTGTCACCATCCTGTCCTTGGTTTGCTCTGAGTTTCTACCCCGCAGCGGACCAAGCTCATGTATATCTCTTGGGGAGGGGCGGCAAGCCGCCATGTTTCCAAGTGGCTCAAGTTGGAGCTTGTTCAAGGATTCAACGACCACTGTCATCGATCCTATCGCTCCACTGAAGCCTTTTGCAAGGCTCCATCGTCAAGAGAACAGATCGACGTCTGGTTAAGCTCTCATCTTCGAAGCGCCAATGTACCTGAGCCCCTGCCCACACATACATACAAGTTGCAACGCGCAAGATTCCCGTACTCGAGTGCCTTCACTATACAAGGCAAATCGGTACAAGCGGAATCTGACAGGATACGAGTTGAGGCTGTATGTGTCTATTATAAGGGCCTTTTGTAAGATGAGCACATTTCTAGACGCTAATATGTTAGACTTTATGACACAGAACCAGCGTTTGGGGTGGACTATCGTGTTTGTGGTGCAGGGCCTGCTTTACATGAGGGTTGAGCGGGATATGGAGGATAAGGATACGTGTTGAAAGGAGATGATTAGTCGTGTGTGGTAGTTCGGATACACTGTCTATTATCTAATCCTAGACCTCTTCATACGCGATGTGTAAACTAGCCTTTCTGATAAACTAGCTTCAATAAGTTCTCGATCAGGACTCTTATATGATCAGGCGGTAGTAGGAGATCCTCCTCGTCCCCATGAACGGTTGCCAATCTATACTCAAGGTGAATACAGAACTCCAGTCGATTTCTCAAAGCTTGAATAAAGTTGTCGAATCCGGGTGGACGAGTTGCAAACGTTTCTGCAAAATGTCGGCCCACCTCTTGGTAGTGGACGCGAAGGAGCCTTGAGAGATCTTGGTTAGAACCTGATTGCAAAAAGTGCATGAAGGCTCCTTCCACCGAGCATCGAAGATGTGAAACGGCATCATCGAAGAAAGGAGCAGGGGTGGGAGGCGACTTATTCGCCACGATGAGGTTTATGGTAGGATGATATAGATCATTGACACAGGCCGATATAGATCGAGCGGTAAGAAGGTTGTCACATTCGAGCTCATGAACAAAGCACGCGGTGAGGTCAACTGCAAGGAGCGCTTTGACCGTTGAGGAAAGTTCGACTTCATCGGAGGGTATCCATTCCCTCCAGTACTGTCCCCATGACCCCAACGCGAATTGGAGATGTTGCTCGGCAACCGGACTATCCAAGGTGATAGGCGACAGCGTCTTCAAACAACCCGCCAGTAGCCTTCCGACCCCCTTCTTCAAATCGATTGTCACATCCGGCGAAAGTTGGGGATGATTCAGCAGGAATTCGGGAAAAGACGAATGATAGAACATGCCAAGCATGAAGTAATCGTCACCCTGAGCGCTTAGGGAAATCACCGCGTGGAGGGGTCGAATGGCCTTGTCAAATGTTCGCCCGCAGATTCGCTGAAGGACGTGGAGGGCATCCAGGGCAGTTTTCAAACTAACTCTCGAAAATAGAGAGCGACGAAAGGCTAGGATGTCTTCGAGAGCCTCAACCATGGTTCCCTGACGTGCTCGGGGGCATGACAGTAAGATTTGGCGATAGAGTTCGTGAAGGGAGGAGAAGGGAGTCGAGTGGGCGAGATCTGGAGTGGAATTGAACCTGCGGTCCAGGATATCTTGAAGTCGTTGACGTGGATCGTCGTATGGGTCATCGATATGACGGATAACGGTGGCCGCGTAGAGCATGTGGCCGCGTGCTCTGAACAGAAAGAGTCGAGCGAGATCTTCCCCAGGCCACTGTTCATCGTCACTTGGCTGGGGTTCCAAGCTCTGTGCAATTCGAGCCAGCTCATCCCTGACAAATACCTCCACGTCCTTCATATGATCCCCGACTTGATAGAGATCCAATATCTCTGTTTTGGCTTGGAACGACTTGGACCCAATGTGTTGCTTGATCCACGGCTCCGGCCTACTGAGAATGAGGAAACAGAGGGGAAGGTGATGGGACTGAAGAGTGAGGATGAGTTCTAGGACGCGAACTTGAACGCGTTCTTGATCTTCCGCATACTGCTTTTCGACTCGAGACTGCTGATCCGAGTTGATGCACTCGTCAAGCCCATCGATGATAACGAGTCGATGAGGCATGTCGTCCAACTCTCCCAGAGATTTGAACGGCTCGACGATGAGCTTCATTAGCTGAATTTCGAGCGCCTTGTTGAGGACCATCGGATTTCGCTTCACCGCCGCTTCGATATGAGGGGCGAGCTCGGGGATCGACATGGTGAACTGATACGCCAAGGTGATGATGAAGCGCGCAGGACTGTTGCGCTCTGGAGATGTTCTCCAGAAGAAGAACGTAGCACCGACGGGGTTGAAGTCCAGGTCCGTACGGCTCTCCATCTTCTTCGACACCGTCCCCGCAACCGCAGTCTTCCCGTAGCCTGCAGGGGCATGGACCCACATGATCTTCTTCTCCGGTGGAATTTCGAACCCATACCACCCCTCGATCCGAGATATGACGACGTCGCGAGTACCTTCGTGACACAAGGGTGGCGGGTACCGCTCTTCTGAGTCGTGCATAGCACTCGTGGCTGAGTGCTTGTGTAGATATTGCAGGGCTAAGCGATTATCAGCTTATCGGGGTCACTTAGCACGGCACAACTATTCACTCACCGTCTCCATCCGAGATGAAGGTGTTAAAGGTTGGGTTCGCTACGAAGTGTTTGGCGTTCTTGAAGTATGATACGTTACTGGACATGATGGTTCGAGGAAGAGATGATCGATGAGGATCGATGGATCAAGTGCTCAGCCACAGCAAAGTCACAGCTTTTACAGCTTTCTGGCCGTGACCAGAGCGCTTATCCTTCTATTTAGAGCAATCCCGCCCGGATCACCTTCATTTCTTGTTCATCTTTCAGCACCCCCTGGCTCCTCTCCTCGTTACGATGCTTTGGTTTAGCTCTCGCAAGTATTCGATCTACCAGTTCGGTGCAGGTGGGTATCCTCAATTCTTACTTTTTCACCCGACGTCACGGTGGTTCTCAAGTCTAGATAGCCAGTACAAAGAGTCGGTTAAAGTCGAAGTACATCCATGCAACCTATAGGAGAAAAAAAANCTTCACCATCGGGAATTTAATGACAATGACGCCACGCGTTACACTCGCCGTAATCCAGTGCGCGGGATAAGTGTCCTGGAGGAAGGCGAAGCTGGTGCGAGCGGAAATCCAGCTGGAGTCGGGCCAGCTCTCCGCGGGGGAGGCTGGGCACTGAAAGCATATTTGAACGTTTGGGTTAACGACGTACCGTGATATTATTTAGAAAGGTCGACACATTGGTGGCGATAGATTCTTTTCCAATCCTTCCTTTGGCGCTTCTTCGATATGGCGGGATGGCAATTTCAGCAAGTGAAGTGCTCTCCCTTGAGCGCTAGGGTGGCCATTGTATTTAAATACTAAACGCCAAGCTCCGATCCTTAAGAGAGGCGTTTGGTATGAAGGAAAGTACTCACGTTGATATCATCGCAAAGTGCACTCTTCTCGCGTTCTCGTAGCATCCGAGTGGATTGTTGGTGAACAGACTCCTTGGTACGGAAAGAAGTTAAAGTGTTCCTCCGGATAACCGCACTCCATTCCGCGTCCGGACGGTCCGAACCAAGGTTGCTAGTTTCTGCTTGTCAGTATTTCACATTTCAGTAAGGCCTGCGTAGGAGAGGGATCAATCAAGAGGGTTTGTGCACCCTAAGGAACGAAATCGAGAGTCGAACAGGGCAGTAAGGATCGTGAATTGGTCCAACCTCGCTACGATGGAGCTGATGCCAAACATAAACTCTTGAATTAATACTACATCATAGAGAGCATCCAGATTCATGTCTGTCGTATTTTAGCTCACCAAAATCAATGAACGTCACCACTACTGCGACAATGTGGTGACAGCTGGCTGTAAATTTAAGAATGGGCAGGTCACGGTCCTTCTTCCGACCCACTGCCATTGCCCAAAAAACATACACTTGGGACGAAGTATATCCCAAACCTTCTTCAAATGGGTTCTAGGGGGTGGAGATTGCTGCATCTTTCGAATCCACGATGTATTCATACAAATCTTGGTGGTTGCGCTGCCCAGGGACCTCGTGCCGACGACCATGTGCAAAATGGCGCCTTCAGCTGGTCATCAGGGGACATAAAGGCTTTGGTCATTCTATGACGCGGGATAGCAGACATGGATGTCCTTGGAGATCGCCAAGTGTCCGAGAGGCAAACTGAGTGCGTGCTATTCTTTGTAAACATAGGCACATCCAAGAGGTAATCCTGTTCAGATTTTTGAGGATGAGATTCGTGACGATGCGGCATCTTTAAGGGGACGCCAATTGCTACAAAGTTGAGGGTTCAATTCGAGGCAGGCCAAAACTAGTTTGAATTGTTCGTCTGATGGCTCCTGCTCAGGTTGCATCTCCCCGAGAAACCGAGTACTCCAGAATATCGTTTTGGCATTTTCCGAGAAGCGATAGTAGGATGCGTAATAAGTTGTCGAAAGAGATCACGACGTGTGTTGCGGTCGTCGCGTCTGGGCGGGTCGGTACCAAGGCTCCATCGTCGAGAGAACAGTTCGACGTCTGGTCAAGCTGTCAACTTCGAAGGGCTAATGTATTTGAGCCCACAAATCATGATCACCATTCAATCCAACGGTAGAGTCGACCGCCGGCCTGATTGAGTTCACCTCAAACACGGACATACAACTTGAACACGCAAGCAACCAGCCCGCTTCGAGCTGCACAGCCATCAAACCTTCTTTCCTCCCTGAGCATGCCATTCAACCGGTAAGTCGGAATGGCCTGCTGAGATGGGCACGTCTGGATTTTTCTGATATACTATCGCTCTGCGTGTATCATCACTAGCTCTGGTTCCGCCGCAGGCACCCAGGACGAGCAGCAGAGGCTGCTCCGGCAAGAGAACGGGGACTGCAGGCTACTCTGCTACAGATGGGAATTGGGGTGCGCCCAGCGAGAGGAGCTTTGGCTCGGGGTCTGGTCAGACCCCTCATCGTAATCGCTTCGCTCGATCGGGCAACAATGCTGCCTCCAGCAGTCAAGGTACGTCGTCGTCGTCTTCCCCATCTTTAAGGAGCTTCAGCGAATTTCTGGTAGGCGCGAGATACGATCCACTTCCCCCACAGTACACACCATTACCTATGGAAGGAAGTAGCCCCTCCCCTTCGTTCGGCGCCCCGACTCGAACCCCTAGCGCGCTGACAGGCCCAATCCAACGCGTCCGCAACTTTAGGATTGAAACTGAGCGCGGCTGGTGTTACTTTGCACTCTTTACGTTTGTAATGGGCAGCCTCATCGCCTGGGTCGCTCAGGATGTATGGGCTATGTCGGTTCTGAATCCCAGTGCCCTCGAGAGGAGAAGGCTCGGATGGGATAAGGACTACACTAAACACCTTGCACAGATCTCCACTATGCAGGACATCACCGCCAAATGGGCTCAAGAAATCCAACAACACGCTACAGCTCGTGAAGCAATGCGTAAAGAACGGGCGGACTGGGACAAGGAACGTGCTCAGTGGCAATCTGATCGACGGGAGCACGAGCGTATGCAAGAAGAACAAATGAAGCTCGAACTCGAGCGGAAGCGCCGAGAATTGGAGAAGGAGAAAGAAGAGGAGGAGAAGAAGAAAGTGGGGCTGAAGTGGCAGGATCCCCAGCCCGACCAGCATTGCTTGCGCTTCGGAGCGCGTAGGTATACTGCGAAACTCGAGCACATCCCGGCGGGCTACAACCGTGTCAGGGCTTGCCGTGAGACGCAGGCTTGGGTCAATGGAAAATGGGCGGCTCCAACGGATTGCGATGATAGGGTGAGTGCTGGTACCTGTCCTCGCCTGGCCCATTGATCAACCGAATTTAAAGGGCCCCTTGGGTGGCATTTACGGAGCTTGGATCGTCGACTGGGAGGAGGGTCCCTGCCGCCCATTCTTCCAGGACTTCAAAGACAAGGTGCGTCGACTCTTTCTAGTCGGGCTCCCGCGGTCCACTGAAATTTCATTCCGTAGGGCTGCACGGCCGAAGGCTCGGGGAAACGGGTCTGTGTTCTCCGCTTCGAGTAATCCATTTATTTGCTCACCGACTATTCCAGCGAATCGAGTCACAGATTCAGAACATACACAGCGGTGATGATGCATTGAAGATGTGTGCTTCCACTCCCGCTGACTTCCATAGCCTCCATTTCGATGCTCCACATTCGTGCGCTAACTGGGTACGTGCTGCGATTGGCACTTGAAGCCTTTTTACAATATCCATTGTGCTAATGATTGGATGCTTCAGGGAATATACGGTATTTATGGATTATGGTTCATCGACGACCCCTCTTGCGTATAAATACAACGCCACCATCTGGAATCTCACCCACCTGTTGACTTTCTAGAATAGTTTCCTCATTCCTACCTCTCATTTGTTTGTACTCCGTTTGAAATAGTATTAGAATGGTTTGACGAGACACACAGAACGATGATAGCAAGGAAAAAGAATGGCTTAATCAGGAACTCGGACGGAGACAAAGGGTGAACCACTGACTGATTCTCGGACTCAACCCCAATCCAAGTGCAGTAGAATTACCCCAACCCTCTCAAAACGCATCGACGTCGTGCTCGAGTGGGTACGTCGCGTTGTCATCGCAAGCGTGTCGCATTTCACAAAGCCGTGCTGATCGTTTAATTCTCCAGGGAATATATGGGTGTGGTTCATCGAAGACGGTTCATGGAGTCCGAGCCATTCTAATTTTCGCAAGATTGATGATCGAGCGTTTTGTTGGTCACACTTCTTCCTACTCAATTTATTGACACCTCTGTATGGCTGTCGATATGATAGGCAGAACAGCTCAAATTTCGGAGGAAGCAAAGTGATTCGGAGCCCGATCCTCGCCGCCTTCGATCACACCCGTAAGGAGAATTCTGCCGAGTCGCAGTGTCGCATAAAAACTTGAAGGCGTGTTTCGAGAGGGGGGNATGTGATGGCATTTCTGCAGACTCACCTTACCTTCAATGAACGAATAGGTGTTCTTTGGTATCTCTACTTTTCGATTCACCGACCCGATGTGCGAATTTGTGTCTTCACTGGCTTTTCGGACTACATACTAGGTTGACTACTCGGAATTGTATTCCCTTTGAGATGCGGTGATTTAAGCGTTGGCTGCGGAGGGTGTATGATAGGATGGGTTGACTACTTTATTTGAATACATTGTCTGACGCTAAAGCTCGGTAATAATATTGTACTATACTATTCGACATCCTGACGAGCACGCTTGAATATGTCCATAACCGCTGGCTTACTATCCCTATTACTTGCATGCATAGACTTTTCAACACTCTCCTCGAGTTTCTTGAAGAACGTTTCTCGTTTCTCGAGAAGGCCCCTCAAAGCTTGAACAAGATTGTCGAAAGCGGGCACCGGACGATGTTCCGAGAGTTGCATCATATAGAGAGACAAGAAAAGTGAAAAACGGTAGAAGTCCACGAGATGACTGTTGAGAAACTCGGGATCCAAGACGTGCCGGAAGCATGCGTCCGCCGAAGATCGAAGATGCGAGAGTAAGTCTTCGATGAGGGCCGCATAAACGGGAAATGGCCTGCGGCGGACGATAAGGCTGCCATTCCGATGATACAAATCGAGGAGACAATAAAACAAACTATTATCCGATCTCTCATTGTCCATCACATTCTGAATGAAGCAAGCTGTGAGATCAGCTGAAAGCAACGCCTTGAAGTGAGATGATAGGTCAGCGTCTGTAATGGGGTGCAATCCGAACCAAAGACTCCACCAATGATTCAGGGAAAACTTGACGTGTTCCTCGGAGACCTGACCATCCATGGTTATCGCCGACAGTGCCTTTAAACACCCCGCAAGCACCCTGCTGAGACCTTTCTGAACATTGATCGTAACGTCTGGCAACGGTTGAGACCGATCCCTCAAGAATTCGGCAAATGAAGAATGATAGAAAAAAGGTGAATTGCTGGAGCTTCCATCATCGTCTCCGGACAGGCGAATCACAGCGTGAAGAGGTCGGAGAGCCTTGATTCCACGGCCAGGTGCTCGCCCACAGAGGCGGTCAAGGATGTTGCAAGCAGCTTGGACCTTGGATCGGAGCCATAATTCTTCTCTAGCCGCCAGTAATTCTTCCAATACGCCGACCATGGTGGCCCGATTTGCTTGGGGGCATGACCGTAAGATTTGGCGGTAGAGCTCGTGAAGGGAAGAGAAAGGAGTCGAGTGGGTGAGGTCCTGAGTGGAATTAAACTCGCCCCTGAGAATATCTTGCAGTCGTTGTCGGGGATCATCGTATGGGTCGCCGATGTGACGAATAACCGTGGCAGCGTACAGCATGTGCCCGCCAGTTCTCTGCAAGAAGTCTTTCACGGTATCTTCCCCTGGCCACTCTTCGTCGTCGCCTGGCTGTGGGTCCAAGTGCTCGGCGATTCGAGCTAGTTCAGCCCTGACGAATGTCTCCACGTCCTTCATATGATCTCCGACTTGGTAAAGATCCAAAGTCTCCGTGATAGATTGAAACGACTTGGACCCGATGTGTTGCTTGATCCACGGTTCTGGCCGGCTGAGAATGAGGAAGCACAGCGGAAGGTTATGGGAATGGAGAGTGCGAATGAGATCGAGGATCCGGACCTGGACGCGTTCTTGATCCTCCGCGTATTGCTTTTCGATGCGCGACTCCTGGTCAGAGTTGATGCACTCGTCGAGTCCGTCGATAATAACCAGGCGATGCGGCATATTGTCTAGTTCGCCGAGGGATTTGAACGGCTCGACAATGAGCTTCGTCACCTGAGCTTCGAGCGCTTTGTTGAGGACCATGGGATTTCGCTTCACCGCTGCTTCGATGTGAGGAGCGAGCTCGGGGATGGATATCGTGAACTGATACGCCAACGTGATGATGAAGCGCGCAGGGCTGTTGCGCTCTGGAGACGTCCTCCAGAAGAAGAAGGTAGCCCCGACGGGATTGAAGTCGAGGTCCGTACGGCTCTCCATCTTCTTCGACACCGTCCCCGCAACCGCAGTCTTCCCATAGCCTGCAGGGGCATGAACCCACATGATCTTCTTCTCCGGCGGGATTTCGAACCCATACCACCCCTCGATCCGACATATGACAACATCGCGAGTACCTTCGTGGCACAGAGGCGGAGGGTATCGCTCTTCCGAGTCGTGCATGGCACTCGTAGCCGAGTGCTTGTGCAGATATTGGAGCGCTTGTTAGAAAACTCAGTTTGGTGCATGCACTGAACCAGACGCAACCATTCATACCATCGCCTTCTGAGATGTAGTTGTTGTTGGTGTTGTTGAGCGTTAGCTTGTTGATAGCAAAGTCCCTGGAGTTGGCAAAGTACGACGACATTGATATGATCCGCAGAAGAGCTCAAGAGAGTACGTATCGATGAAATGAAGCGCCAGCTGGCCCGTGCGCTCATCCAGTCTCCGCCGAGCCCGACGCTTCATCGGCCCGTATTCCGACTCCGCTCCGGAGAGCAGCCCCTTGATGGCTTCAAGGCTTCCACGATTTGTCCATTCGTAATCAACCGCCGCATTGTAAGTGGCTATTCCATGATTCATGAACATTTCCAATGCTTATAGTATTCATAAAGCGATAATGCGAGCAGCGAATCTGAACCCCCTCCGACATGTGTCATACGCACCCAGGAAAGAGACTTCCCCAAACCTCGTAGTACTATCCACTAATTTCTTTTAAATAGTGAGGCGTCTTCTACGGCGTCGCCCAGCCTCGAAATAAATCGAACCATACGATTGCGAGTACGAACGAGAGATAGGTCATGTCCTCAGCGCACTTTCTGCATGAGAAGATCGGTTCTATTCCGACCTATTGACTTTGAGTCTCACTTTACAATATCTAAGCCAGAGGCCGAACGTCTCCGCAGCTGTGTGGATGCGCTCAAATAAGCGACTTCACAGACAGGATTCATCGATCCAGCACAATGATATGTGGACTCATGTGTACTCTCCCGCTTTCAACTAAATTGGAAGGGCGTTCACAAAAAGCGGCATACTCGACGGTCATGCAAGCCTCTTCACACTCGTGGAGATGTTCCACGAGATAGGCGTGCTTCCCCATGCGATTGAACGAGCGCATCGCGTCATAGCCTACGTGAGCATCGTAGTAAACTTGGAACAAAGACAAGAAAAAGATTTTTCTCCTCTGCCATTCCCACCAACTGAGAATGTCCGGAATCCTTGGCACCTATAATCCCAACCCGATAAATCAGGTGTCCATGACAGCGCCTGTGAGTTCTGAGCTAAATCCCGAGGAATTCGTCTCTGGTCGGTCCTATTTTCCGAGCACAATCGCCCGGTTTTGTGGTTTTCCGTCAACAATCAAAGCTAGCTCCAGCTCAGCAAGTTGTGTGGATGCCGAGTCAGCAGGTCCGTCCTGGATTCTTGAGGTTCCTACGCTAGCTGCACCTTGACTTCGATGATGTTCAACCAAATCAACAAATTTATCCTGGCATCTTCACTTCCCGATTCGTCGGCCCTATGCGCGAAGTTAACGTGTCTTCACTGCTTTTGACTACTGGTCCACATGCTAGTACAATCATGGTTCCCCTTATGATGTAGTGACTTTCGCATTGGCTGTGGTGACCGCTACGGAGGGTGCGTTTTGTAGGAAGAGCTCGATCTGTCGTTGAAAATACATTTTCAGATAAAAACGCTCGGTATGACATGTATACTATACTAGCTGGCATCCTGAAGAACAAGCTTCTCAACCGCCGCCCAACTTTCCTCATCTCTTGAGTCAGCCACCGCACGCTGCTCTAGTTCCTCAAAGACCTCTTGCTGTTTCTCAAGAAGTCCCTCAGAGCTTGAACGATATTGCTGAATGCGGATGGACGATGTTCAGGGACCTAGTCGATATAGTCGCACAAGTTTTCTGAAAATAGGGAAAGCCCCATGCACGATATGACGGTGGCGGCGGTATGTGGCCGCTGGTTTTCTGCAAGTGCTTCACAGTATCTTCCCCGGGCCACTCTTCGTCTTCATCTGGCTATGTGGCGAAACCGAGAGAGTAGGAAGAGCTGAGGCATAGAGAAATTGAAATTCGGTAGAAAACATAGTGTGAAAGATAGATAACGAAGGCGGGTGGGATGAGGTCGACGCCACATTGACCCTAATTAAGCGCCAGATTTCTAGGAGTGGAGGTTTGTCTATTTGTGGGCCATGGCACAGCTCTCCGGCATTAGTCTAAGTATTATTTTATCAGTCACCAAACTTTATTTCGTCAATTTTTGCTTGATGAGCTGTCTCCCTAAATGCATCGAGCTGCTTGCGAACCGCCGCACATTCCGGATTTGATTCAACTATTTGGTACGCCTCTGGCAAGGCCGCTTCAAGATACTAGAACAAGGTTTCAGCATTACGAAGAGGATTTTCAAAACGATTGCAACACACCTTGACCCTATTTTCGTGGGCAGGGTGTGTGCGGGCGAATTCAAACGCTTTACGGGGCATGACGGATTTCTTCAACTGGCCTAGCCGCTCTAACATGCTACAGAGATAGGATGAGTGGAGGGAAGTGTGAGTGGAGGGAAGTGTGAGTGGAGGGAAGTGTGAGTGGAGGGAAGTGTGAGTGGAGGGAAGTGTGAGTGGAGGGAAGTGTGAGTGGAGGGAAGTGTGAGTATATGTCAGACTTACGCCAGTGCAGCCCTGGGATCGTAGCATGCTTTTGACATGAGACGGAGTCCAATGAGATCGGCTGTAAGATGGTTAAATTCTGTCCGCTATGGACACAGGACCAAGACATACCCTCTCGTTCATGCGTTCTTGAATTGGGCAGCCTGAACAGGAGCGCTGTCAGATTTTGCGTGATGGTATAGTCCACGCTCAGAAGTTGGAGGATAGCAGCCACTCCAGACCAGATTTTCTGGGAGGAGATGCTTTCGGCCGTGTGTCGGGCCACGACATGCCCAATTTCTAAGAGATACAGGTCATTTCTCATGGCGTGCATAAACAAACAAGCAGGCTTACCATGAGCCAGCACAGCAGCAAGCCCCTCTTCGTCCCGACAAACAGATAGGATGCCTGTAAACACCACGACGGCGCCAGGTGTGGCCATGGCATTTATGGTCTTCTTATCGTCCACAACGATGACGTCCCACTTCTTCCGCGGTCCATAGGCTTCGGTGGGACGTGCCGATGCGCCGAATTCAGTGAATTCACCAAAACTGTCGCCACGGAGCGTGGCGTGGGCTGGTTGCTCCCCATGCAATACCCCGAGATTAGAGGCGGTCAGGATTCGAGATACAACACGTCGAACGTGGTGCGAAATAGGGTGGTCCGGAGGCAGGATTTTGCCATGGAAAGTGTTGTGGATCTCGCGCCGTGTTAGATCGGCTATCTGCTCCATTGTAAGACGCTCATGGTGTTTTGGAAAAAGCAGCTCAACAAATACCTCAGCCTCTGTTTCCGGACTGGTGTTCATAAACCTCCATCTTCCTGTTTCTGGGACTTGTTCTAGACTAATAGAACGTCAATAATCACCAATTGAATGAGAGAATCTGCGCACTGGGAGAAGTAATACGCCGTTGCAAGCCCCCCTCCGAGAACTAGCAGCTTGGTTATTGGATCCCAATTCCGATAGTCGAGTGGATGACGAGGTTTGTGTGGTGGCTCGCCTGGACTTTCCAACCGAACGTATCTAACCTCGTTTCTGATTTGAGTTGAAGCAAATGACCTGATATTTGGCATACGATAGATCGTCCTAGCCCTCGAGAATAGCCTGAAGGACATGGTTGGCGTGAAGGGATAGTACTCGTCATCGGCGGCCCTTGCATTTCTGCCGGTCGTTGAAACTCCGACCTCTTCCGTTCGTGGGCTTACCGTGAACCCCGTCGTCCTTTCAATACCATGGCTATCTCTAAGCTTCGAAAAGGGGCGCTGTCACACTCAAAATATGAATCATAGACATGATGGCTAAGGCGAGTATCGGAACTCGGCTTTGAAAAGTGATACGTACCCACCTTGTATGCCAAAGACAACCTGTGGCAAGCGGCCGACTCTACCACGGCAAGGGCCGAGGCATTTTACATGTTTTTAGATGCCGTCCCCTTATCACCTTACACTTGCGTCATTCCTTCTCCAATTCAACCTAAACATCCTCCGTTCAAAGCCGAAGATCCCCGTGGGCCATGCTGGCAGTTCCTGGCACTGTTGCGATAACGGAGAGGAAAGCGGTGATTCAAAGCTTTAAGCAACCGGCAACAGGATGACGGAGCTCTATCAAACATGATGGCAGGCCCAGTGCCGTCCCCTGTGCCGGTTACCTTGGTCTTTTGCAACCCCCTTCAGTACCCCCGGCAACACATCACAGGAATGTCACGGCAAAGGTCTTGCGATATCTAATTCAGCACCTCAGCGATAAAGCGTGTAACTCGCGGGCTCGCAAAATCACGAACCTTTTAAAGGGCGGAGTTGTCCCTTAGAGTAGAGAAGGATGAAGACGGAAACCAAGATGTATAGCTCCATGAGTGGATACTCATCTTATCAAGATCGTTTGGAGTCAATCTTCTGGTCCAGAAGCGACAAGCCAGTGACTAGCTTCCGCCCTCGGTCAACGTCCTCGACGGTAGCCAGGCCTTGCGGTGACGCCGAAGCTGCAGGGGTGCAGGGAGCGGCTAAGCTGCAGGCAAACAGGAGCCCGTGAATAAAGTTGGGTCGTCTCGCTGTGTAACGAAGCCGAGAGAGTCAAAAGAGCTGTGGCATTTGAAATTCGGTAACAAACATGGTGTGAAAGATAGATAACGAAGACGTGTGCAATGACGTTGACGCCACGTTGACCTTCATCAATTCTAATTAAGCGCCAGATTTCCAAGCCGGCTGAGAGCTGCGCACTTCATCGTTCTTCCCATAGCATGCTATTCTCAAGATTCTACCGGTAAGTCTAAATGGCCTGCTAAGATGGGAGCGTCTGCATAAATCAACTGATATACTATCCCTGTGCGTGTCACTACCAATAGCTCTGGCCCTGCCGCAGACGCCCAGGATGAGCAGCAGAGGCTGCTCCCGCAAGAGAACGGCAATTTTTCAGGTTTCCCTGCCGCAGATGGGAATATTGGTATGTCTGGTGAGAGGAGCTTAGCTTCGGGGGCCCGTCGGAGCCCTGACGGTGGGTCGACCCCATCGGGCAACAACGCTATTTCAAGCGATGAAGGTACTTCGTCGTCCTTCCCATCTTTCGGAGAGCTTAGGCCGGTATCCGGTAGATGTGAGCTACGACCAAAAACTTCATCAGAAGTACAGACCAGGAGCTATAGACAGAGATGGCGCATCTCCTCCGTTTGACAGTACGATCCTCAGCATGAAATTAGGCCAAACCGACAGCTCCCCCAGCTTCGGGATTGGATCTTGGGGAGGCTGGTATTTATTTGGGGTACTTGCGTTCATACTGGGTGGCCTCATTGCGTGGGTCGTTCAGGATATGTGGGCCATGTCCATCCTGAACCCCAGTGCCATCGAGAAGAGAAGGCTCGCATGGGATAGGGACTACACTAAACATTTAGTCCAAGTCTCCGCTATGCAAGGTATTACCGCCAAATGGGCTCAAGAAATCGAACAGCACGCTTCGGCTCGTGAAAGGATGCGTGAAGAACGGGCGGAGTGGGATAAGGAACGTGCTCAGTGGCAAGCTGAGCGACGTAAGCGTGAGAGTTTGCCAAAAGAACAAATGAAGCTCGAGCTTGAGAAGAAGTGCAGGGAATTGGAGAAGGAGAAAGCAGAGGAGGAAAGGAAGAAGGCGGGATTGAGGTGGCAGGACCCTCAGCCCGACGATGATTGTTTGCGTCTCGGAGCGCGTAGGTATACGGCAAAACTTGAGAACGTGCCAGCGGGATATAATCGTATGAAAGCTTGCCAAGAGACGCAGGCTTGGGTCAACGGACGATGGGTAACTCCAACGCAGTGCGATGATGGGGTAAGTACTGGTTTCAAGCCTGGCCTATTCACTGAAAAAACGCCACTGACAAAACGAAATCAAGGGCCTCTTGGATGGCATTCACGGAACGTGGATTGTCGACTGGGATGAGGACGACTGCTATTCATCATCCTTCCTAGAAAATGTACGCTATTTCGCCCCATTCACGCTCGCAGGTTTGAGCAGTCTACTGAGATCTCATTCCATAGGGTTGCCCTGGCGAACCGCTTTAGGATTTAATGACACCAGTTCTTTTACTTCCATTATCTCTCGCTGGACTTTGGCTTGATTTCTTGTTGGACTCAAGTTGGAGTTGAAAAAGAAACTACCATAGTACCACCAACTTTGACCGAGAGCTCCACCACTTTTCTGAGGCTACCAAAACACTTCTAACCAACCACTCCAGTCTTTTAGGCGCCTCACCGCAACACTCAAACAGTGCTTGAACAGTGCTTGAACTTCAACCTTGCCAACACGAGTTGTAGTATGCCGATCAACAGTGGATTTGTGCATTCTGGCATTTGAGGGTTGAACTGAAATTTCGACTCAAGCTTTGAGCCATCTGAGATTCTGAGACCTCGATTTCAGTCGATTTCGTCCCCCGAGGCCCTGTACCGGCTCAGCTAGCGGATCGACAACCGCGCCGGCCGAAACGTCTTTGAAGCCCCGATTCCGAGTCAGATTGATCGGAATCTGACCAGCAAATCGCGTTTCTACTCCAAACCCATCCGATCCAATAATTTCAACGAGTCACTGCTTCCATCGAGCCTGTCTTCACTGGTGCACGCTATGCTGAGCAAGAATATTCACCAGATCGATAAAGTATGTCTACCTTTGTCTCGATCGATCGCTAAAGTCCCGGAGCCACGTAAAACGTGGCTCGGGCATCCATTTAAACCTACTTGTCAACAACTGGCCCGAAACACATGTCGTTGAAATCGCGGACGCATTGCTTTGCTTCCTCTCACTGGAAAGACAAGCTTACGATGGGCTTACGATGGACGAGTTTACCCTCTTTCGGCGGTACTTTGAGGCACTTCTCTTTGCTCTGACCCAGGCAGATCGCATATATGGCGAGCAAACCCGAAATCCCGTCGTCAACGTCTTCATCTCAAAGATGGATGGTTTCTTCTCTTGGATACTTTTGTGTCTTCGTCATCTTGAAGACTTATTCCAAGGCCGAGACGACGTCCAGCTACGCGTTTACCGATCCATCTTCGACTTCGGAACTGTTTTCATGACGTTTATGTGCGATAGCCCAGCAATCAAAGCGGCCATGCAATCCTCCATCATCGTCGCTGACATTTTGGTTCTGCTCTGGACTTGGATTGACAGGCGGACGCAACGCCCGCTTTTTATGATTGAGCCTGATCCAAAGGAGGCCGAATGTCATGGTTGCATCATCAACTGCATGCTTTACTCCTACACTCTGGACTCGGACGACGCAAAGAGGCTGCTCCTGGATAGATTCTCGGATGAAGGTTTTGGGTATGCTGCGGCTGAGCGATTTGTGCTCGCTGGAATGGCTCATGCAGATCGAATGAGGGAAGCTAGCGAACGCGACGAATGGGATCATCGCATCATTGGGAGGAACTATAGGCAAATAGTGGAGATGTTCGATGGATTCACCAAGATTGGAGATCCGACGCTCATCGCAGCCCTGCGAAACTCCTCGTTCATTCAAGTATTCGTATCCGGGATCTCTGCTTTTACCAAACGCCTGTGGGTCGAAGAAAGTCCAAGCACCTACCTCTATCCTCTGATGCTTATATCGTGCGAGGTCCAAGAATGGATCGATACGCCTGGCATTCCGACCAACGATGGAATCTGTCAACTTGTTCGAGGCGGCTTCTTTTCCATTTTCTTGGAAGCGACACTCTACGGTCCCAAGTCGATTGCGAAAGGCAACAAGATGTCAGAGAATTGGGATACGATTTGCAAAGAATTGGTAGCATTGGTGATGGCCTACGCGTCTTACCGTTCTGCACTCTTCGCGATTCGTGAGGCAATTGCCAACCTCGATCCGACACAGTGCGAAAAGTTGTTGGCAATGGTAGAGAGCACGCCCACCTCCGCCCTGTGGAAGATGCTAGAAGTTTGCACTCGAATGAGGCTTTTTGGACTCCGGAACATCATTGCAGGCGGCTTTTCTTTGTGTGATAACTTATGGGTACGTCTATTCAGTACTTTTTGGTTCGTTGAAGGCGACGGCAAACCCTGGCAATATCACTAGCATGATCAAACCCCAGGAGCTCGGCAAGCTGGCGCCAGCAATCTCCAGACATGCGCCAGTTGTCATTCTGCCGTATATTGTTCCAAAGCCTGTCAGAAAATCGATTGGGATCTCTGCCATCGCTACGACTGTCCAGCGCTCAGTAAAGAATATTTGAGTGAGTATTCGCAACCTTCAGTATTTACCCCTTGGTTAGAGTTTTGACTTGGACGGCTTAGAGCGCACGTTCAATCACACCTGGCTTCACGCATCATCAAGACTATTCCATCTTTCTGCGTTGCTTGATACCTATCGAAATAGCGTGGCGCAGATGGAAGCGGACCGCCGTGAACGCTACCCACACATCCCATCTTCAGAGCTAATCGTTTCCTTTGACCTCGCGCATGGTCCTTGGAGCTTCCTTCCTGCAGACACTCCCGTTCTCTACAAAATATCAGAGTACCTCGATCCCCAGGGCCCGAGAGCGAAAGCCCTTCATGGTATTGGCCAAGTCAGATTCCGGGCGACGATGAATGACTTCGTGAGGAATACGGAAGTGCGTCTTGTGGAAGGTATTTTCAAGCTTGAAGACAAATTCGTATGGGTCTTGATGCGTGTTCGAGTCACGACGACAGAGGATGGAGTCGGGAAGCAAGAGTTTGCCACTGCTCTCAACGGAATCAGCTATTTGGGACTGGAGTACACTTGTTCGGAACGAATAATGCGGGGGACGGAGTGACGACAACTTTGATCTCTGTATCTCTGAAGCTAGACAGTACCTTCGAATTCTGCGATAGATTTCTAGACCAAGGATAAGGGCTCGTTGCCGATAAGATCTCCGGTATCTTATCGCATCTCATATCTCAAAGTATGACATCACCAATCGATTCCAGTTCTTGCCTCCCTCCCATTGTATGCCAAAGATTCTGAACTACCTTTCATCCAGCTAGCCAAGATGAACTTCCAGAGTCTGTCCAACGACCTCAAATTTCTCATCATCTCCTTTCTCACTCCCCACGACATCCTCAAGCTTCGTCTGGTGAGTTCAGCCTAGTACTCGCCGTGCTCGTAGACCGATTCAAGTACACGCAGACATGTAGAGCGCTCTGGGACCTGTCGAAAGAGCACAGCATATGGATCTCTCAGTGCAATAATCACATCATCTCGAAAGGATACCCATTTCCAAGCTCGACTCCCCTTGCGTCAATGTCGACCCCTGAACTCGAACGCGCCGCTTTCAACTCGTACCGCGTTACACAAAAATGGGTCTCTATGATCAAAGGGGAATTAGACACTCGCAAGGTGTATACCTGCAAGTGGGTCAATATCTTTGAGGCACACAATGACAGTGTCTCCGTGCGCGAGGTCTTTTTCCTTCCTCGCGGGATTCATGGGCGTAACCTGGTGGTGACAGTGTCGAAGAAGGTCTGGTCGATTCTCAGGGTCTGGGAGGTGAAACACGACGGTGAGGTGGGCGACCCGGTCGGTGAATGGGGTCAGAAGGGAGCATTGTTCAAAAGTATCGCTGTGAACTCGGATAACGAGTCGAGGGTCACGGTTGCAGTGGGAATGGTAACAGCAGAGTGCGTGTCTTTCGCTCATTGTATGATTGTGCTCAAYTTAAATGYTAAAGTGTAGGGGACAACACTCCGTCGAGTTTCTGAACCTCACACCATCCTTCTCTTTCGAATCCGTTCGCTCTTTCGAGACAAAGTTATCACCTGCCACCCTCCAAGGCGACCTCGTGGCTCTTTGYGATGCTAAATCCAAGACCGCGATTTTCAATTGGGCAACCTCCGGCTATGCTTTGCTYGACGACGACGACARCTCTGACACTCTGCGAGCCCAATACATACACCAAGTCGTCTTCGCCTATGAAAGCGTTTTGGTTGCCCGATACCTGTCTCTAACCCTCTTCGCCATGCCTGAACTGCATCCAGACCYTCCCGAAAACGCGGTGGCACATAGACCACTGTCCAAATTCGAGTATGCTACGCAGGACGGGATGTGCATCTCCTTGTCAAAAGATCAGAGGTCGTGCAAAATCCTCATGCGAGAGGACAGCGATCCATGGAAACCGCAAGACGAGATCCATCTRGGAGTCTATGACCTCCCCTTCAACCCAGACTACCATTCTGYGCCCGAAGGTCAACCAGATGCATGCCCACCCTACATTTTCCCGCCCTCATTAAAAGCTACAATTCCCACCAGCCGYGGTCGTCTCGTCGCCAGGGAAATATGGCTCGGGAAGGGCGGGACTGCTTTGTGGGTCAAGCCGAAGCCTTGGAGAGGAGTTGCAGAGGGAATGGTGACGATTCCTTATATCATTCCTGAGGGGAATCCACCGAGAACATCTGTGAGGCTTGCGTCGGAAGAAGAGAGAGAAAAGGAGTATGTCATGGGTACCGTGTTGTGGGACTCGGAGCTTCGGCGTGGTGAGGATGGGAGACTGGATATACGTGCGCCTAATTTATACTTTTTGGAATTCGGGGTAACTCATAGGATTATTGGCTCCAGCTGACGAACCGGCAACGTTGAAGCCCTTTACAATGATGACGAACCGGAAAACGGAGGATTGGACGTGTGTAGACTATGACGAGGAGACGGGGATATTTGCTCTCGGTCATGAGGACGGGATGGTGACCCTTTGTAGCWTGTAATGCTCGAYCTTCAATATTGGGAAACGACGAATTGTGTTYCACGCCGCYAATGGAGCTTGAGAACRTATCCACTTGCGGGTTGCCCGACTCKCCAATGCAGCAATTTATAGAATGATATGCAACTCGCTCGGAACCGTGAAGGCGTGGAATGACTGCAAGTGGACTCTCCCGATGGTCTTTAATTGATCCTTCTATTGAATATCATCCAGAAACGTACCTCCAAGATAGCTCACACCACGAGCAAACCATGGCCAACTGTACAATTGTGGCAAGCTAGGACTTGTTGCTGATAAGATCTCTGGTATCTTATCGAGTCTGATGTCTCATACTTANNATNNNAATTCTTTTTGCGATCGCCCTCCCATTGCGTGCCAAAGACTTCGAACTGCCTTYTAWTTAGCCAGTCAAAATGGATCTCCAGAGTCTCTCCAACGACCTCAAACTTCTCATCATCTCGCTTCTCACTCCTTACGACATCCTCAATGTTCGTCTGGTGAGTTTAACTCACTCACACCGTGTTAGCAGATTGATTCACAKATACGCAGACATGTAAAACACTCTGCGACRTGTCGAGAGAGCGCAGCGTATGGATTKCTCAGTGTACCAATCACAYCATTTCGAAAGGATACCCATTTCCRAGCTCGACTCCCCTCRCGTCAATGTCGACCGCTGAACTCGAACGCGCYGCTTTCAACTCGTACCGCGTTGCAGAGAAATGGATCTCTGCGCTCACAGGGMAAGTCAACGCTCGCACCCTGTATACTTGCAAGTGGGTCAATATCTTCGAGGCACAGGACGCTAATGCCTTCGTCCGCTTCCTTCCTCGCGGGATTCATGGCCGCAACCTGATGGTGACGGCGTCGAACTTGAAGGTCTGGTCGATTCTCARGGTTTGGGAGGTGAGACACAACGGTGAGGTGGGYGACCCGATSGGTGAATGGCTTCAGAAAGGAGTATTTTTCAAACGTATCGTTGTCAACYCGGATAATGAATCGAAAGCGACGGTTGCAGTGGGAAYGGTAACAGCGGAGTGCGTGTTTTTCGCTCATTGTGCGATTCTGCTCARTTYAAACGTTGAAGWATAGGGGASAACACTCCGTCGAGTTTCTGAACCTCACACCATCCTTCTCGTTCGAATCTGTTCGCTCTCTCGAGACAAGGTTCTCACCTGCTACACTCCAAGGCGACCTCGTGGCTCTTTGCGATGCTAAATCCAAGACCGCGATTTTCAACTGGGCAACCTCCGGCTATGCTCTGCTYGACGACGACTATGATRACAATTCTGACACTCTGCGAGACAATTTCACATACCGAGTCGCCTTCGCCTATGAAAGCGTTTTGGTCGCGCGGTACCGGTCTYTCACCCTCTTCGCCATGCCTGAACTGCGTCCCGACCCGCCCGAAAACGCGGTGGCATRTAAACCACTGTCCAAATTCGAGTATGATACGCAGGACGGGATGTGCATCTCCTTRTCCAAAGATCRGAGGTCGTGCAAAATCYTCATGCGAGAGGACAGCGACCCAATGAAACYCGGAGTCGASATTCATCTMAGAGTTTAYAMCCTCCCCTTCAACCCAGACTACCATTCTCCGTCTGAAGGTCRACCAGATACATGCCCACCCTACATCTTCCCGCCTTTGTTGGAAGCTACRRTTCCCACCGGTCGTGGTCGTCTCCTCGCCAAGGAAATATGGCTCGGRAAATGCGGGACTGCTTTATGGGTCAAGCCTAAGCCGTGGAGAGGATGGGCAGAGGGAATGGTAATGAGACCTTACATGGTCGGTTCGGTAGAGAAGGTATCTCTGTGGCCTGCGTCGGAAGAAGAGAGGGAGAAGGAGTACGTCATGGGYACYGTGCTGTGGGACTCGGAGCTYCGGCGTGGTGAGGATGGGAAGCTGGGCATACGTGCGCCTAATTTCTACCTTTCAGAATTCAGGGTAACTCATGGGATTATTGGTTCCAGCTGACGAACCGGCAATGTTGAAGCCTTTAAAAATGAAGACSAACCGGAARAGGGAGGATTGGATTTGTGTAGATTATGACGAGGAGACGGGGATGTTTGCTCTCGGYCATGAGGACGGGATGGTGACCCTTTGTGGCATGTGAAGGTGGAATTTCCGAAGAGTCTTTAATTCACCACTACATGTATCCCTTATTATCTCGGGTTTGATTTTGGGCGCTCCTTATTGGCCCTTGACTGAATATACACTGCAAATCTCCCATTTCGTCACTATGCAGCCACCGGAATAGCATCGGAGATGATCGGCATGCTGTCCCACGCTCTCGGCCGATCTGCGCCACAACCAYYCTTGACTCCGGACAGCGACGACAACGAGCGATGTCGAGGCTGCTGGCGCTGCCAGACGAGATTCTCGTTCAAACTCTGTGTAAACTCGCCATTCTCGACCTCTTCTCGTGCAAAGTGACATGTTTCAAGCTCAACGCTATCATCAAGTCCACAGCCGAAATWCAATACGTGATCGCTTTGGAACTCGCAGGGCTGCAAGATAATCAGACTTGYTACTTGCAAAGCCCGGCGGAGAAGCAAGCAAGGGTCCTTCAGGCTCAGCTCGCATGGAAGAAGCAGAAGCCTGTATTCACTACCAACGTCAAGGTCGAGCACGAAACCAGCGGGATATACGATCTTACCGGCGGCGTCTACTTGCTTGGAGGCAAGCGTGGTCTCGATTTACGCTATGTCACTCTGCCGGACAGCGAGGAGGAGCGACCAGAATGGAAGGGGGTTGGTATGGGCGAAACGGTCATCGATATGGGGCTTTGCATCGACGAGCACGACCTCGTAGTCGTCGTAACAACGTATGTGCTGTCTTATTATATGACAAGCACACACTCATTCTCAGCAGCACTCGAATATCGGATGATCCTCGCCTGTTTGATATCGCGTTGCATTTCATACAGTTCTCAACCGGTCGTCCACATCCCCTGGCAAAGCAGACGAGGATTTCGGCTTACAAGAACAAGTACGCTCGACCGGTAGTCGGCATCGAGATCGTGGGCGAGAACCTCGTCCTMATACTCGCCCATTTCTTGGACCCATTGATGGACACCTCCCARCCTGAAGACCGAGTGTTTATATTYGAATGGCGGACAGGGCAGCTGAAGATGGTGAGCGAGCAGTCCTAGGATCACYCGGRTCGTACTAACGTTCGTTCAGTCCTTTGTCGCTCCGTACCATTCCTACTCCGGTCTCATCTTCCTCGACGAGCATCTCCTACTTCTTCCCAACACCCAGCGTGGTGCTCTCGAGATATGGGACCTCCCACGATCTTGCTCGGCGCCGTCACCGTCTGTACCCATCTGYGTAATGCAACTACCCCTCCTTGCCCCCGGTCGATCGTTTGGGCCTCTTTCCTGTCGAGCTGAACCCGGYCCTATCGGCGCGAAGAGYAGACCTTTGAMRACGGAGCAAGACAAAGACAGTATCATCGCTAAACGTCAGCAGCGCCCGTTCAGGYTGAAACCAGAGGAAGCCATCATCATATTCAACATYCGGATCCAACCGCTCCAAACAGGTCCCCACCCCGGCGTCGCACTCGGCTTCAGCCACATCTACTCGTTCTTCGTGCACCGCAAGTCGATTCTGAAGGTCGTAAAGGAGAGGAAGGAGGATAACGTCCCTCCGCCCAAGATCGACATCGACTTTCCGTCGAGTTCCGATTTGTTTCCTCAGCCGATACCATGGGAGCAATGGGGTCCGAAGACAACTAGGTGGTTGGAGGCGGACGACGTGCCGACGAGGTGGATTACGACGACGAGTGGGCAACGGGCTGCGCTCATCTCTAGCCACGCAAGCAACACCGAGGGATCCGGGTCTCCCATCGTCGTGTTGGATTTCAACGAGTGGACTGTCAAGAAGACCGTTTACGATCTGAAGGAGAAGATGAGGAAGGTGAAGGAGAAGGAGGAGCGGAGAAGGAGAAAGTTGGAGAGGCAGAACGCGAAGATTGTGAAGGAGTTTCAGCGGTGTAAGGACTGGATGGAGAAGATTGAGACGCAGCTGCGGAGGATCAAGGCGCTCAAGGGGTCCGGYTCAAGTGAGCAGGAGGCACCCGGGGAGGGTGATGCGCCTTCACCAGGGTCGAGTAGTACTCCCTCGGCACCAGGMCTTGATTGGGACGAGCTTCTYCGGGCGAGCCCAGAACAAGTCCAGGACCTGTTACTCCAGCAYTCGGAATTATCGAAGCGCCTGGAGAGCATAGATGGCAAGATTGCAGACGTTTTGGACTGGGAGCGCGGTCTACCACCATTGCCCTCGGACGAGGATGACGACAAACCTCAAGAGCCCAAGGAAAAAGTGGAGGAGAAGCCGACTGCCGAAGAGGCCGATGGTAGCTTGTCCGACTTCTCAGATACCGATTCCGACGCAGGGAGTGCCATCTCCGGGATTGATTCGTCGGACTCAGACGACGACAACACCGCGCCATCCGATGATCCTGAGGCGTCTGCGGCGAGGCGTGTTCGGCTATGGTGTTTAAACTTCCCCCAGACGGTCGATCGTGCGGGCGTCTGCTTTGACTCACCAGTCACATCGGAGCTCCCTTGTTTGGGATACACGTCAAAGAAGCATTTCCATTATGATGGGGTGCTAGTGGACGAGGAGAGGCTTCTGGGTATTTCGGTGAGTTTCGRTRTCYATTCTATRSCGAGCCGTTGTGCTGATTGATGTYCTTATCTTCMAGATGAACCGCTCTGATAAAATCCATAATATTGAGGTTCAGTACTTTGGATGAAGACGAGCCAGGAGCTTCKTCTCTTCATCCGTCTTTCGCTYCCTGGGATAAGTGGTCACTCTAGTTTATTCTATCCTCCATAAATCAACGGACATACAACTAGCTTTTCGCTCGCTTCCTTGTACTCTAGGTGTCGTATCTATTTTCATTAAACACTGCTATCTGACTGCGCSGTCCCCGTCCTTAGTATACCCCATGTCCATCATATCTATGTGTACTTGTATTTGGTGCATCATTAAATTGGCAGGATCGACGCRTCTGCTCCTTCGTCTTCTGCCACCTTTTTTTCGCTGTTCTCRATGGTCGYCGAAAWTYTCAGTCCAACGGTCAAGGCCGCGCCTAACAGAAAGCTAGAAGCGGTACGTCCTMRTATTCANC
>JANBPK010000773.1:113806-135825 GCA_027579435.1 Candolleomyces eurysporus | reverse complement strand
CNNANNCCTSTTTCGGGGAGCTCAAGGGTTTTTCAAGYTGCTGAGCYACATACGCCGGGGCTCAATKACCCATGTGCGCAGGCTTCGCGATRATTGGCCTCAAGAAGACCACAATGTCGAMATTTTAGAGRCTCTGATATCAATTTTCTCTGTGGACAAACTTCCCCCGGAGAAGCAGCTTTCGCGGCACGACATCGACCTCACTTCAGCGTGCATGCCCGTGCTGTCTCGAGCCCTACCTTTCGACGAGATCCGTCCTGGCGACCCACGAGATCCCGGTGTGGACTTCATCATCGACAATGTGGACACCCTTTTCTCTTGGATGACGCTCTGTTTGCTGCAGGTCGGGAGTGTCTACCGTTGCGAGAACCTCGARTGCCATACGCACGGCCTCGTCATCCAGTTTGYGGGCCTTTTCATGATGTACATCCATGTCTGCGGGAGGCTCCGGGCGGCTATGCAAGCGTCTCCCATCGTAGCGCGGTTTGTCGCGCTGGTTTGGATGTGGACGGATCCGGGGGCGAAGCTTCCTCTCTCTGTGATCTCCAGGGAGACGGAGACGTCCGAAGGGCAGGGGTGTCTCTGTATTCAGATGTTCCACAGCTATACCTCAACGGAGGAAGGGAAGATGCAAGTACTCGAACAGTTGGCGGGGGATGGGCTTGGAGAGGCTGCAGCAGAGTGTTTTGTGCTCGTTGGGATGGGGCGCGCGGAGGGATTGAAGAAGAAGTGCAAGGCCCTGCAGGACTCGGAGAGCCTCCGCGCGATTGCGTACAATTATCGCCAGCTTATGGAGATCTTTCAAGGTTTCATCGAGCTCGGGGATCCGATCCTCCTTTCGGCGCTCAGCAAGTTTCCTTTTATTCGGCGGCTTACTGCGGGACTTTCTGCAATCAGTAGTCGCGTGTGGCTGACGCCGCGATTCGGAGGATTCCCCATTTTCGAGCTGGTTCTCAAGTTGCTGCACTGGACGGAAACTCCGGGTCTACCGGCTTATGATGGAATCTGTCAACTCCTTCGGGGTGGCGTGGTCTCCTTATGCTTGGACGTGGTAACTCACGCTCCTCGGCTATGCGACCGCGAACAGCTCCGGGCCTGCGGACAACTTTGCGATGCGATCATGCACATTTTCCGATACAACGCGTACCCATCCATCGTCAAAACCCTGGCAGAGGAGTTGTCGAAAATCGACGAATCGCGATTGAAGATGCTTGAGAGTCGGAGAGCTGATGATCCGTTATGTCTCCTCTGGAAAGACTTCGGAAATCCCCCCGGACTCCGACTGCTCTCTGAGCTCGAGAGAGCTGGAGAACCGGCCGTGTGCGATAATTTTTTGGTACGTTCTAATCAAAGTTCCCTAATCTCTTCAGCACTTTTGACCCTCAAACGCAGCATCATGAGGTATCAGGGTCGGGGGAAGGACAATCGTCCGACGGTCTTCGAACGTGCTCCAGGTGCCACTCTGTGATGTACTGCTCGGAGAGGTGCCAATCCGTAGATTGGAGCGCCTGTCATCGATTCGACTGCCCGCAGCTCTCGCTGGAATACCAAGGTAAGAAGACTCTAACAGTCTCATAACCCTTTCGCTTACTTGGCCGTGTGTCGCCTAGGTCGGAGGCTCAATCGAAACTGGTTCAAAGCGTCGACACGGCTGTTTCATTTTTTTACCCTCGAAAGCTGGTACCGGTGGAATGCCACTGATATCGGGGCTGCTCGACATCGTCAGCATCCTGACATCCCTCTACAGGAACTGGTTGTGTCGTTCGACTCCATCAACTATCCATCCGCACTGGCGGGTCTATACACTGTCACCGAATACCTTGACGCCAGAGGGCCACGATCGAAGGCCTTAGGAGGTATAGGAAGGAGGCGGCTCGAAATGATGGTCGACGAGTTTAGGACCCAGGCGGACATCCGCATTGTCGAAGGAATCTTCAAACTTGGAGATCTGTACCTGTGGGTTGTCGTGCGTGTTCGTACGTTCGTGGATGAGGATGGGGTGGAAGACTCTACGCGAGCTTGCGTTCTTGGTGGAGCCAGCTACCTTGGCTTCGAGTACACAGGGCCACCTTGCGGAGAGGATGGTCAGGGCATTTCTTAAATATGTACTGATATGAATTATCGAATACTTCCCCTAAAAAGCGGGCTCCAAAATTACTCCGACCATCCGGAAGGCTGATTCAGAGAGCTCAGGCAGGGAATAAATCGTTTTCTTCAGACTTTTCTCAAGCCGATAAGTAATGGATCCAAAATCCGAGACAGTCGTCGGGGCTGAATTTCGTCTATGGTCGATTGGAGAGCTAGGATTTCTGAAATTTCAATGGTCAACAGCGTGTTTTGAGTTATATATCTTTGTTTGGCTTTAATCAAAATTCTTCAACAACGCGCCCTGTTCGTATTCCGCTTTCGTTCGGTCTCTTTGAGTCGTTGGACCATTATCTCGGAGTCATGCACAAAAGAAGACCTGAGCGGGATCTTGAAAATGTGAGTTTCATTCGCTCCAAGGAAATGAAACTAGGTATCTCACCAGCGTGCATACTACTCAGTTGCTGGGCCACGTAAAGCAAGGCTCCCGCACCCATCTGCAACAGGTCATTAGGGATAATCAACAGTGGCCCGGAACCCATGACTTGGAATCAGTTGGAGCAATCCTCCATTTTCTCTCGCTGGAGCGGCTCAGATCACAACGATGGCTCACCGTGGTTGACCATGACCTGGTCCAAGTCTACCTCAAAGCGGTTATGGTCATACTGTGCAACCCCAAGATTACGAAGGAACAGCCCCCAAATTCAGAACCGATGGTCGATCTCTTTCTTGACAAAATCGAAGGATACTTCTCGTGGATGCTTCTTTGTCTTCGTCAAGCTATCGAGGACTCTGACGACGCAGAGCAGAAGGTCCACAGATGCGTTTCTGACTCGGCGAACCTCTTCTTGAGTCTGCTGCGCCACCGGCTGGTCATTAAAGCAGCTATGCAAGCTTCTCCAACCGCTGCAAAGATTGTTGCCATAGTCTGGGCGTGGATAGACAAGCACACGCGACTTCCCTTCTTCATGGTCGGGTCTGACCCCAAAACCGAGTGCCATAGTTGCACAATCTGCGACATATTCCACGAGTATACCCGGGGGGNTAGAGGATGCGAAAAGGTTGTTGCTGGATAGGTTCTCGGAGGGAGGGTTTGGATATCGTGCAGCCAAGCGATTTGTAGTGGTGGCCTTGGCACGTGCCGGACGAATGAAGTTGGCCAGTGAACACAACGAGTGGGATCCTCGCATCCTTGTTGGCAACTACACGCGCCTCGTCCTTATTTTCAATGAGTTTATCAAGCTCGGCGATCCTATCCTTCTTTCAGTTCTACCCAAATTCCCGTTTATCGAAGTTTTCGTGTCGGGACTTATTGTCGTCACAAGGAGTCTCGCAAAGACCAATGGCGTGGACTCGAGGGAAACCTACCTCCGTTCCATGGGGATTATCAGCCTACAGATTTGGGAGTGGATTGAAAAGTCCGGCGTCTCTCCGATTGACGGCACTTGCCAAATGGTTCGTGGAGGAATCTTGCCCTTCTTCCTGGATGCGGTATTATATGCCCCAAGCAAGGTTATCAAGGACGATTTAAAATCGGACACTTGGGACAAAGTTACCAAGGATCTTGCGACGCGACTTATGTCCTACTCGTGCTATCCCTCCGTGCTCCGCATACTTTTACAAGAAACTGCATCTATCTATCCACAACAGGAAGAAAGACTGTCGCAAAGGGGGGAGGATTCCCCAACCAGAAGGCTGTGGAAGGTGCTTCAAGGGTGTCCTCGGGCGAAAGCTGAGTTGCTGCGATGCTTCGAGGAGACAGGTGGCCCGTTTGTGTGTGATAACATGCTGGTAGGTTACTCCAGTCTACCTTGAAACGAATAGCAAGAATTAACAATACGCCGCATCAGCATGACAATATGCATGGAGACAGACAAGACGGCACCGGTAGACCACGGACATGCAGCTATTGCCATTCAGCCATGTATTGCTCCGAGTCCTGCCAGCGGGTGGACTGGAAATCTTCCCATCGATACGACTGCGCAACACTCGGTAAGGAATACCGCAGTAAGTCGGCCGACTCGGTATTCGGTTGTTGTACCACAGTGCTGACTTGTTGACGTAGAACGAAAATTCAACTTCGCCTGGCTTCCCGCATCGACGAGATTATTCCAGTTTTCTCTGCTGTTAGACCTCTATGAAAGTAGTCGTGAGCAGATAGAATTGGAACGCAAGGAGAAATATTCCCACATCTCGCCTTCTAAGCTAATCGTTTCCTTCGACTTAGCTAATGGACCTTGGAATCTCATCCCAGGCGACTTTTTCTCCTTATACCCCGTCCCGAATTACCTCGATCCCGCTGGCTCACGTGCAAAGGTCCTCGGCATTGGCCAATCTCGATTTCGAGCAATGATGCAGGACTTCGAAGCGAATCCGGACGTGCGCATTGTGGAAGGTATTCTCGCTTTCGCCGATGAATTCTTGTGGGTCGTCACGCGCCTTCGAGTATCCGTGGGGGATGATGGCACTAAAAAGGCCACTATTCTGAATGGTATCAGCCACTTGGGGCTGAAATACAATTGTCCCGCAGGGCGAAATGTGCGTAAACTCGCGCCTCAAACACAAGGCCTCTAGGTACATAGTAACATAGGATGCCAATATATTTGCCAGTCGCCTGAGGCCTTGAAGATGCGAATTGGGAAAACCCGAACAGATATCTGATTCCTGGTGAATTTGCGTCCTGAATATCGAGAGCTGACCCTACTTCCTCTTTTCTGTCTCTTTCGCGTTATGCTTCCTAAGCGGAGTTGCATAATAGGGGCTTTCTTTCCTGATCTAGGGTACTTAACGATCTTATCTTATCAACCTTGGCCAAAACAAATCTGGACACATACTTTTGTTCTGGTCCATAATTGTTTCATGGAGAGCTTTATTGTCTTTCTACCAGCCTTCATATCGACCACGACGTTACCGCGTCAAGTTTGGGAGAAAATCGTCCTCCGGAGACGCTAGATATCTGGTATGTCAACCTTGGGATCGGCCTTTCATCGCACTGATACTAGCACAGGGACAACACACACCCATACTACTGCAACAGAACGCTGAACGCTGACCGTAGGATATAATGGCAGTGGAAGAACAGAAGGAGACCACGACGCTACCCAAGCTGACGCCGTTTGATAACTATCCGACGCCAACATCTAACGTGCAGCACGAGACAGAGGAGATTCTGCTCAGCCATCTCCCCAGCTCCGATACCACAGCGCAATCGCCATACGCCTTGAACAAGTCGGTTCACATGCAATTCCTGGTCAAGCATCTCATCAAAGGTCTGAACGCACGCTATATCGGTCAAGACGCCAGCCAGCCTTGGCTCTTGTTCTGGATCCTGCAGGGGTTTAGTTGCATGGGCGTCGTTTTGGATCCGGATAACCGCCAGAGGTGCGTGCGATCTCCTTGACGCCGGATTCGTTGTTGACATGCAATTGCCAGGGCCATTGACAAGATATTGGCATGCCAGCATCCTGCCGGAGGATTTTCGGGTGGACCAGGCCAAGCCGCCCACTTGCTCACAACCTACGCATCGGTCTGTGCCTTGGCGATCATAGGAAGACCAGGGGAAGGTGGTGGATGGGAGGAAATTGATAGGTGAGTCCTCAGCTCGCTTTCATTACTCGAAACTCAACGTCCAACAGGAAAGCGATATACGACTTCTTCTTGTCAGTCAAACAGAAAGACGGATCTTTCCTTGTTGCACACCACTCCGAAGTCGACGTACGCGGTATCTACTGCCTCTTGGTCGTAGCCACCCTACTTGATATCCTTACTCCGGAACTTATTGCTGGGACGCCCGAATTCATCGCTTCGTGCCAGACATACGAAGGCGGTTTCTCCAGCGCGTCGTTCCCGTCTTATGACCCACACCATCCGGAAAAGGTCTTGGAAGGCAGCCCTCGTCCGGCACTTGGCGAAGCCCATGGAGGGTATACGTTCTGCGCTGTAGCGAGCTGGGTGCTTTTGCAACCTTACATCAAGCTCTTACCTCCCGAGGCCCCCAAGCCTTCGATCGACTTGAAAGCGTTGTTGAGGTGGTTGGTGCTGATGCAGGGTACAGAATCGGAGCTTGGTGGCTTCAGAGGCAGGACGAATAAGCTTGTCGATGGGTGCTACTCGTGGTGGTGCGGTGGTGCTTTCGGTTTGTTGGAGGCTTTGGGCGTTGGTGGGCTGGAGAACGCGAAGAGTGTGAGCGAGGAGGTCATTGACCAGGAAGAAGAGGCTCTCAAAGGGCTCAAGATCGGGGGCGGAGATTGGGTTGACATCGACGATGAACTGTTCAATTCCAAGGCGTTGCAAGAGTATCTTCTACTTGCTGGGCAGGCTCCGGGCGGTGGATTGAGGGATAAGCCGCCAAAGTGAGTACCGTTCTCGTCGACTGTGTCGCCGCGCTTATAAGCTCCCAGGGGCCCTGATGTATATCATACACTCTACTGCCTGTCCGGTCTCTCCGTCGCTCAGCACCACGTTTTCCCCTCCACGTCCAAATGCAAGAAGTTGTCAGAAGCCTGGAATCCCTTCAACGAGCGAAAGATAGACTTGGGAATCAGCCCGGAAGACAAAGACCTCAACGCCGGTTTGTTACTTTTCTTCTTTTTCGTAGCCATTAGCTGATTCCTCCCATAGCCCTGCGACGTGAAGCTTACGCTGCTATGCTTTCATGGGACGAAGACACTGCTCGTGCTTCCAGCTATGCCCATATTGTGGGTGGGAAAGATAACAGGTTGAACGCAACACACCCGATTACGAACCTGACTATGACGCATACCGAGGGTATCGCGAAATGGGCTTACGGGCTATAGCCTTGGGCGTCCGAGTCTGCATTCCGCTGATGTTAATCACCGTCGAGAACTACTTCAAACTTACTTTGGATAAATGACCGCTGTAGACTGATCATGCATCGGAATCATGGATGTAATATGTAGTGTATCATGTATTGAGCTTTCCCGGTACACATGGATGAAGAGGTCGGCAGATGTGTAGCCTGAGCGGGGCAGAGTTTGAGCGAGATAACCGGCTTCGGATGGTGGGAAAATACCTTTTGTTCCGAACCACCACGTCGCAACCTGCCAGCTTGCTGCCAGCCATCCCTTATGCTCTATGATCCTTCGGAGGAGCAGAGTACTGCTTCAGAGAAAAGAAGGAAGTCGAACCCAAGCATGACGACATGCCCGTGAGGGCAGACCCTGCATGTGATAACCGTCTCAACCATTTCCCTACTGTCTGTGCTGCGTACAGAGTAGTTCTAGACATATCCCAACAGGTATTAACGTTCAATCGCCCCTTCTTCTTTTTCGGGTTACTCGACGTAGTGCGCAGGCCAACGGCTACAGCCTTAGCCTACAGAGCCAACGCCGATTGCCTATCACATCTCCTTGGAGTGCACACACCTAAACCGGGATGCCTCCGTTCACGAGATCACTTTTCGATCCTCGTGATACCCTGGACACCATATAGACCCCATGATTAAAGGGCTCCCCGCATTCAATCTGGCGTCTTGTCGAGGTCCTACATAACTCGGTCCTAGACCAGTGGCGGTGACCGTCGACATATTCGCACCGAAGACGGGTTTAAAAGCGGACGGCTTACCCAGTGGTCTTGAACGCAATCAATCTCCTCTCTCGCCCCCTTACATTCGCCTTCTCCCCTACCGCTTTCGGTTCTGCCTCCAAGCCTAGCCCAGCCCAGCAGGAAGTTGCCAACCATTATGCCAGTCGCCGTCGAAACCATCACCACCGCATCCCCACTCCGAAGTTCGCACTTGAAGAAGCACAGAGCAGATATTCCTGACGCGAAGGATGCAGGCTCATCGATATCGCAACTTCCTAAAAGCGCTCTAGCAGCTATCCTCCTCGACGCTGCGTTTGACGAATACGAGCATGAACCCTTCTCATCGTCGTCGTCTTCTACCTACAGCGACTCTTCGTCCGCATCCGAGAGTAGGCTCCTGACCAAGGCGACTATTCTATCCCTTTCTCACGTCAACTCGGTCTGGCGTACCCTCTCCCTCTCCCTCCCTTCACTATGGCTCCACCTCCTCGAATCGGAGCTAGATCATGGCTCCGTAATCGAGAACGGTAGTGGCGCTGGTGCCGCTGTTGCCGCTTCTATGAAACCTCTTTGGAAGCGTAAGCAGTGGTTCAGGGAGCTGTTCCGAAGATCCGACCCATTACCCATCAACATCGGCAGCCTCCACCACCAATACAATCGTCGGCCCTCTTACCTTCACCATATCAATGCCACTCCGGTGTCGCGAGCGCGAGACCCCGAGCTCGTAGGCCTCGAACTGGAGTATCTGGACAGGATCAAGACGTATCGGGTGTTCGTAGACGAGAGAGGATGGGAGACTTTATCGAGTTGCGTCGTGGACCAGCCGGCGGAGGAGTTGGAGACCCTTTCCATCGCATTCAAGCCTACGGTTCTCGCATCGGCTACAGCCTCTCCCCAGCTACCCAGGAATATATTTTGTGGACACGCACCGCGTTTGGAGAAGATTTCGCTGAGGGGGTGTTTACCGTGTCCGGAGATCCTGGCTGTCGGTTTGAGGGAGAACTTGAAGGCATTGACGGTGTCCCAGGTTAATGCACAGGGTGTTGCTCCAACGGCTGAACGTTGGCTTGGGTACCTATCGGGTATGCCACGTCTCGAGCAGTTGGTGTTGAAGGATGGTGCGATCTCGACTCCTAGGAGGCAGAAGCGCTCCAAGAGCTCGCAGGTTTCTTCACCGGTCGAGTTGTCTTCGCTCCAAGAATTGACGTTGGAGGGCAGCGTTGAGGCTGTCGGAGCTGTGCTTCAACGACTCGAGTTTCCGGATTTCGTTTCACTGTCGATTGTATGTTCAGATGTGGAGCAGGAGGGTCCGGTAGTGGATGCTGTTTTGAAGACGTTTGCAAGTCGAGTGGAAGTTGCGTCGAAGATGGGCCTGGGCTCGTTCCTTTCGGTGAAAGGGAATGAAGGGGTGATTTGTATTTCGGATGGGACACCTTCATTGAAGCTCGAACTTCACCTCTCACCTTCGAATCGATCCGCCCTTCCGCAGCCAGGCCCGTATTCAGGTTTTACTGCTCCGTTGTGGGAAACGATCCTATCGTCGTTCCTCAACTTGGGATCCGCAGCCTTCACTTCATTGACCCAACTCGAGCTTCACCTACCCTCAGCCCCGCCTTCTCTAATCAAAGTCCTCTCTGAGGCTAGTCATCTGGAGAGATTGGTCAACCTCACAGGTGTGATGGCTAAACGACTCCTTCCCCAATTGCAACGCGAATTGCCGCCGACCTCTTCCACCGCTGCTTCTCCCCCTTCCCGCTGCTGTTCTCCAGGTCCGGAGTCTAGCCTTCTCCCTCAATCCGATTCGGCCTCCAACACACTCCCCCACCTTTTGCCAATTCTCCCAAATCTACACACCTTGCACTTTTCGGCATCCGAGGCGTTCGTTGGGGGTGGGTTTGTCGCGCTAAAAGGATATTTGAAGTGGAGGTCACTGGGGTCCAATGCTATTCGGTTTGTCCAAGTATCGACTCCACCACCACCGAGGGGTCATGCTCAACTACAATTTGGGGCGGAGGGGAATGGCTTGTTGGTACCCGAAGAATCTGTTGACGCGTTGCAAAAGCTGAGAGTTGGTTTGGGATATGTAGTATGATTTAGTTGTGTGATGTTTTGCTGATTGAGACGCTTGCATTCGAACTCTATAATTTATTCTTGCTTCGATTCTGTACTGATACTGTCTGTTTTATTGCCGGATCTTTGACGTGTATGTACCATTAGTCGACCCACCTGAATGTGATACCAGCACCAGTCCGAAAGGCTTAGTTCATCAAGTAGTTTTTATTGACTACGCTAAGAACGGACGAATGAAGTTGTGCAACAGTCCATACAAACATACGCGCCCAGAGAGTATACAGAGAATATCGCATAACCAGACACGCGACCTGAAATAAGCTTCATGTGTAGGCACAACCGCGTTTGTACTCACACGCGCGTTTTAGAGAAGTTTCAAGACGCCGATACCTACAAACGTCGATTCGAAATTATGGTTGAATCATCATCGGTCTCTTCGACAGGTCTCAGTGAGGGCGCCGTTCAACTTGTTGGAAGCTTCCTGGATGTTGATTGTTATGCTAAGATCATCGTCGCGAGCGCCGGAGTGTTTATCGGTTGGAGTAGATCCGGATTCTCTCGACGATTCCGGTGGTGAGGAGCGCTCGAGAAAGAAACAATATCGGGCGATGAACAATTTACTTCGGCCGCGGCGCACGAATTGAACCCTATTCCACTTGACTTGGAATCATATCCTAGATTTCCAGCAAACCGGGATATTGGCTTACATACGTACGACAAGGCTACCAAGTTAAGGCTGATTTGGGCGAAAAGCTCAGCCAAATTTGGCGGGCGGCTGGCCCCAAAAAGGTCACACAACAGGCTAAAACCTTCGAAGCGAAATGCCGGTTTTCTTGATGCGCCCCCTGTTGCCTGAATTTGAAGCCACTGAAGATGTCCGCTCTCAAGCTCAGAAGAAATGACGTGGCTCCTTGCCGTGAAGTCAATCCTCCTGTACCACCCTTGCGATTGTAGATGGTAACACAGGTCTGTGGGCAGCTGATGAGCAGCAAAGTCGAGAACCAGAACCGATTAGTCCTCCAAAGGTTTCGGCGTCTACGTTGAAGCGAGGGATATATTTGGTTGCATTGGGCTCTGTTGGTGCCCAAGGCGCAGCGAGATCAAGTTGTTGAGGGTGAATTTCATATACCTACTATACGCAAGGCGAAATTCACACCTGTCGGATTGGAAGGATCTTCTGGATCGCCGAAGCAGAGAACAAGCACGGTAAAGAAGGTAACAGCTGGGTTGATGACAGAATCTCCCGGAGGACATACCTCAGCATGACAGAGAAGCAGGTAGACAAAGTTGATGGTGCATGTGAATGAGACAAGCCCCAGAAGACTTTCCCCCACGCGGACGGTCTCTGTTAGGAGAGAGCCCAAAAGGTTGATACAGTGGCTAGCGAATGCTGCTGCGTTTACGGTCTTGGAGGAGCGAAATAGGAGCAATCTGAGACGTTCTATAATGGTTGGCCACTTGTCCAGCAAGGAACCACAAGCGGCCGAATTTTTTGTGGGCTGCCAGGTCGCCTGGGCCAATTTGAATGCGTGAAAGAGGGTGGTTAGACTCAACACAGCCGCCACCTGAGCACGGTGGAAATATTGGGCGTCTTCAGAGCTTCCATCTCTGGCGACGCTATCAAATTGTGCCATGATATTATCCAAAAGGCCAAAATCATCCCTTTTTTATCAGATAGGCGGCAATCGCCATAACAATATCTATGCAGCAGGTGTGTTAGAGTCTGAGGAAGTCTTCGGAAAAGAGCCTCATAGGTAGCGATACCTTACGTCGTTTCTCATCGAGAGAATCATTTGCTTGAAGAGTGCGTTGCTGAGCGTACCCAGGCCCTTGCGGTGGCATGGTTAAGAGGTTGAAATCATTTTTGATGGTGGCTGCGACATTTCGAGCTCCGCTGAAGTTGAGTCCAGCACGGATCAACCACAAATTCAGGGTTTTTTNNATCGGCTCATATACTTAGGTAGTCGATATTGCATATTGATTTATCGCTCAAGTCTTAAGATGCTCTACAGTGAAGATTGGGAACGTTTGGGCTGTGATACCAGGACTCAAATTGCTACATCGGAGTCCGAACATTAACATCACAGTAGTGTTTCGAAAATCGGTGGCGTCTGGCGAGGANNAGTGAAGGGCAGAATGATTCCAACAGGAGACCGCCTTGAGACCATTCTTGCTGCCCAATGCCCATAAAATGGAGTAATCCAGAGCTCAAGGTTGTTCCAAGGCGATTGTGATAGACGCCACGACCGGGGGGNATAAAATCGCCGTGTCTCAGGTAGATAGGTGAGTACGACATTGAATGCTCGGCCAGTCATATCGCACTGCAGAATTGACGGGAGCCTGCACCACCATCTGTTCATAGATCATAGAAGCGCATTGATGGACTCTTCGAGTTCGAAGTCAACGTGCCAAAAAAGTCATCTCAATTGTTGTTTGTTACCTAAAGACAACCCGTACGCTCTCAATCCAGACCGCCTTCGTACAACTCAATCAGACTTTCCACGAACAATTCAGGGTATTGACATCCCGTTCCTCCGGATGTCAAAAGGAGGGACGCAAGCGAGGTCAGATGAGGTGAGAAGGGGTCAAATGATCTAGGGCTCACTTTGAGGGTTGAAACTTGCTTCATCCCAGAGCTATAAATCCCTGCCTCCAGTTTGGAAGAGCATCAGGTTCTTTCCAGGGTCTTTCCTTCATTTTCTGCATCTTGAAATGACGACAACTACCAAACCAAACGCAATCCGTCTGAGCGACGATGTACTGCTATCTAAGCTGGCAGACGTCGAGCAAGATGCCGAGACCTCCCAGCCATTGGAGGATGACCTCGACTTCATCTTTGCGGATGTCTGTATTGCAGGCAGTGGACCGATCGCGTGAGTAGGCAGGCCTGAGCTCTCAGTGATTTCGACTTACTCCCATGTTTCATCCAGGGCCACATATGCGTCGACCATCATTGCAGAGCACCCGACTGCCAAGGTGCTTATGGTGGAGATCGGCTCTCAAGACAGCCTTATTGCCGGTGAGCATCACAAGAACACCATCAAGTAAGTCTTCGCTCTCGGTTGCTTAAAACTCATGAGCAATGCTGATACTTCCTCAGGTTTCAGAAAGACATTGACTCGTTTGTGCACGTCATCAAGGCTGCTCTGCAGCCCATCTCTGTCCCCCCATCAGATAGCTACATCCCTACGCTTGGTGGAGATGCATGGGCCCCCAAACCCAACGAGACTTTGATTACGGAGGTAGGTGCGGTTTATTATTAGGTCAAATCCAGAAATTCTGAGAGAATGGATAGGGACACAACCCCCACCAAAACCCTAAAACGAACCTCAGGGCTTCGGCGGTGACTCGCACCGTGGGGGGAATGGCTACGCATTGGACGTGTAGTTGTCGTAAGTTGCACGGCAACTTGTCCCATGGAACCTAACTCTAATATCCGTTATAATTCCACAAGCCGTCCCCGATGCTGAAGAGAGGAAGGAAAATCCAATCGAGAACCTGGACGAGTTACTCGACGAAGCGAAGACCCTCCTCAATGTGCATAGCGACCAATACGACTGTTCCATTCGGCATACTGTTGTCAAGGAAGCCCTCTTGAAAGCGTACCCAAATCGTGGAATCACTAACCTCCCGTTGGCTGTTGAGCGTAGGAAGGATAACTCAGACTATGTGACATGGACCGGAACCCATCGAATCCTCGAAAAAGCGCTGGCAAGCGATCGGTTCACGCTCTTGACCGAGACGAGGTTTACTAAGCTTATTCTCCACCAACAAAAACCTGGCGAAATCAGCGCAGCTAAAATCCGAGATCTCAGGAACAACCGCGACAAGTATGTTTTGGCCAAGGTTCGTCTCTCAAGTCTTTACAATGAGATTATCAGTTGCTTAAACCTGATGGCTTAGGCGTTTGTCGTTGCTTGCGGGGCGGTTGGTACTCCTCAAGTGCTTTTTAATAGTGGTATAACCCCGCCAACGCTTGGACATCGCCTTTCCGAGCAATCGCTCGCCTTCTGCCAGGCACGTCAAAGACATCTACTCATTTTTGTTTGGCTCCATTAACAACTTGCTGGTATCATATAGATCGTCCTCAAGCGCTCCATAGTCGATTCCATCCCTAATGACCCCCGCTTCGCCGAGAGAGCTAAGGAGCATAAGAAGAAGTACCCCAAGGACCCGATTCCTATCCCTTTCAATGATCCCGAGCCCCAAATTATGATTCCGTACACCAAGGACTTCCCCTGGCACGTCCAGATCCACCGCGATGCATTCTCTTATGGGGATATTGGACCAAAGGCCGACTCTCGTGTTATCGTCGACCTTCGTTTCTTCGGCAAGCAAGACATCGTCGAGAACAACCAAGTTCACTTTGGTCCGCCTCCGACGACTGCGGGCGACTGGAAACCCGCAGTCACGGATATATATGGAATGCCCCAGCCTACGGTGTGTCTCATCTTCCGGTGCTTAGAGTGCTGTCTGAATTGCTCGTCATCAGTTTGAAGTTGTCAGGAATGACCAGGATGCCGAACGTGACCAGAGGTGGGATTCTCACCCTTACCATTTTGTTTTGACCCTCGTTGCTCATCCATGGCTTAGGATGATGCGCGATATGACCGACGTAGCAAATGTGCTCGGGTCTTTCCTTCCTGGTTCAACCCCACAGTTCATGGTACGCCCGAAATGAGCAAACTTTTGACTCAGAGCTAACGCCTTCCATAGGAACCGGGCCTCGCTTTACATATCACCGTTCGTCTCCTCCGTTCGTTTTTCATATACGATCACTGACAGAGCTCTCGCCGTCATAGGGAACAACTCGAATTGGCGTCGATCCCAAGACCTCGGTTGCGGATCCCGACTCTAAGGTTCATGGAATCAAGAACCTTTGGGTGGGAGGAAACGGATGCATACCAGATTCCACTGCTTGCAACCCTACTCGTACTAGTGTGAGTCTTCTTTTCGTTCCCAGAGTTTCGCCTTTGACACCGAATTATACAGATCGCTATCGCTTTGAAAGGTGCTCGGAGCATTGTCAATTCATTGCCAGTGGATAATACGAATAAGTGATCGATTGTCGCTTTGCAATTTGAGAACACCGTCGCCACCTGGCATGTAAGGACTCTTTGAAATGCTTGTAACGATGCCTGCGTAGTCTGTGTAAAATAGAAGAAATAAATGGTACCCTTGGCATGTTCGTACATCACCTACATGGAGACTTCAAGGACACTAGATCTTGATCGCGAATATTCCATTGCATCAAAGGTATTTCTCGCGACAGCGGCTTTCTGCAAGCCCAAGGCAGTTAACTCATACCCGAGCTGACATCGCTCCTGGGATCCTGAGATTCCGACGCATAGTCCATTGCATGCTCTAGAAAGACTGTTTATGTAGGTTCCGGCCGTAGTTGACTTCGGGAGATCGATGTCGTAGAAGAATGCAGTGGGGACCACAGCCGGCATAGGGTGAACCTCGGCGGTGACAGTTGTGGAGCACGGGGTGTAAAGCTTATTTCCATTATGATCAAATTTTTCGAAGATAGCGAAGTCAGCATATATAAATTTCCATTGAAATGGCACAAGCTAATACGCGGATTCAACTTTGAACGTACCTTTGAAATTCCCCAGTGAGTGAGCTCCAAGTCGCAACGCATCGAAAAGTACCACCAACCTCTCCTTCTCTCTGACATGGGCAGCCGTGAGGCTCTTGAGGCTAGGCTTGCAGCAGCGCAGGAAACCAATGCCAAGAAGTTCAAGAAAGGGTCTTCGATCACAACAAAGGGCGAGGCCTATCTGGTCAGCCAGCACAACGGCGAAATTTGACCTCCCATCTGTCTTCCCAGAACTGATTTAGGTGAAAACGAAAACGATCCCAACTCCCGAAATCGGTTGACGAAATCAGCTCGGAACTGGCTTGAAATCGTGACTGTGAACACACCTAGTGAAACCAGGGACGAGACTAGATGCCTAGCGCCTAGGTCTAGAGGTTCAAAGTTTACTCCGTCTGACAGCTGGAGTATACACAGCTACAAACCCAGGCTAATATGCACACATAAAAGGGAACAGAAATGTCGCGTCTCCTCAGTTGCCACCACCACGTACTAACCTCTGCTCAGAACTTTCTTCCTGGGCTATCGGCCCTATCTTATTCATATCCCGTGAGGCGTTTCCACGGATACACTCGGCGAGATGAAACAGGGCTTCTATCTCGCTATACAATGTGCTGTATCATGGACACGCTGTCTTTGTGCTAGACGGCCATCCAGTGTGTCAGGGGTTTCGACGCAGACTACGCTTGCTATTCCAATAGGCTTAAACTTGGGATCGACAGTTTGACTTGACGAAGCTGATTGAGGTCTCGGATCTTTCTTTCGCGTGATATATACTTCCATTTGCTTCTCAAGTCGTGTTCCGTTGAGTTCATGCACTGACGGACGAATATCGCCTAATATCCCTTCTTGACTTTCCTTTTCAGATGCTACACCGACCCTCGCATCTTCGAATGCTACGTCAGGTCTATTTGGAGTATGCCTGCATCTAGCTCAGTCTCTCTTCTCGACCAATAGGAACGGGGCTCATCTCTATATTTACAGAAGACTAGGTTCCCTCTTTCCGAGATTTTAGAGTTTACCTTTCTCTGCGCCGCGAATCGCATGGTCCAATTCAATTTTTTGTGTACGTCGATTTGTGTCTCATCGTCGACCTGCTATTCAGCGCGGCTATTTAAGTCACAGGGCACCTTGATGCTTCTTCCTTTCCCTGTCCCTAGGATCCTGTCTAGTGCGACTATGATGTGGGGTCAAACTCTTCTGGCGCTCGTGCTCGCTGCACCTAGTGCTTTCGCTCTCATCCGCTTCCCATGCTCGCAGCTCGTTGCCACGCGATTGGACCCGTGAGTGCTCTTGAAGCCCTTCTATATCATCTTCGATTAAGCCGCTCTAGTTTGGTCACTCCGGGGGTTGTGTCTCCTCATTTGCATCAGATCGTCGGAGGAGTAAGTACGTTCTGAAGAAATCGGCTCCTCTTGTTGACTTTGCCACTTCCTTGTTCGTCTAGAATGCGTAAGCCTACCTCCATCTTCTATGGTGTGGTGTATTGATCAGAAATAGCTTCAACATTTCAATGGATCCCTCTCTCGATATTCCTCGTCTTGCCACCTGCACGACTTGCCGCTTTGTTGAAGACAAGTCCAACTATTGGACAGCTGTGATGTACTTCAAGCATCCGAACGGAAGCTACATTCGAGTTCGCCTATGTCTCTTCAGCGCTCTTTTATTCAACGCTAACCACTCGCTGAACTACAGGTTCCTCAAATGGCGAATCACAACACTGGTCCTGGCTTACAGGACGCCGGCATGACCATCTACTACTTCCAACCTCCCAACAATGCTAAGACTACCGCTTTCGGGAAGGTGAGGGGATAGCTGCCGGGGAAGTAGAAATCGACCTGACCGTGTTCATTGCAGGGTTTCCGCATGATCGTTGGCAATCCTATGAGGCGCAGTGCCCAGGGAATCGCAAGCAACTCTCCGCAGATGAAGGCGACTACCTTCCGGTGCTTCCAAGGAGACAATTTAGGATCAAGCACTCCAGGTGACAGTCCTGATACCTTCGACTTCCCTAAACAAACCTGCTCTGGTGGTATCCGTTCGAACATTTACTTCCCTGCGTTAGTCAATTGAACTTTGTTGACCTGTATCGTTTGATCGATGCTAACTGTGCCGTCGCCAGTTGCTGGGATGGCAAGAATTACGACACCGCTGACCATTCTAGCCATGTAGCCTACCCGAACGGAGGCTTCTTTGGTACAAGCTGCCCATCTAGTCACCCTGTCAGGCTTCCCCTGCTCTTCATCGAAATCGTTTGGGATACCCGCCCATTCAACGATAGATCTCTTTGGCCTTCAAGTGGCCAACCTTTCATTTTCAGTATGGGTGACCCGTATGCTGAGCTTCATTTATCCGATCTTCACGCCATTTGCTTACGGGCTCGTTTAGGACTGGCTTTGGCCAACACGCTGACTACCTGTTCGGCTGGGAAGGCGACTCTCTCCAGAGGGCCATGGACACATGTACCGGCGGAAACGGTATCCCAACTGACTGCAAGGTTCTGACTGTCCAAGGTATGGATGCTATGAACAAGTGTAAGCAGTTCGCCAAGGTCCCCGAGATGGTCGAAGGAACATGTAAGTACCATCATGCATACACAACGTAAATTCGAACGCAAGAGCTCATAATCTCCTCGTTTTCAAGACTTGGACCGTCTGCCCGGCTGCAACCCCATCCAGAATGGACCGAGCCCCGCCACGATGATCGATAGCTGCGATGCCCCAAGCACTATGGCCAATGCCCCTGTCCAGACGATTGCAGTCCCTGTTGTCACTCCACCTTGGGCCGTATGTGCAAATAACAACCAGCTTGCCCCCAAGTGTGACTCGATCCCCGTTACATTGACGGCTCCGGGCTCCAACCCCAACATTACGCCGAGTATGCCCGTGGTCAATCCGCCTATGCCGAGTACTACGACTGCGGCGCCAACGCCAACCACGACGACTGTTGTCAACCCCACCCCTTCTGCTCCTGCTGCCGGTCAGATTCCCAAGTACGGTCAGGTAAGCTTCCACCATTATCACGGTCTGTAGTCATATTGGTCGTCTTACTGATGTATATCTTTCATCTCAGTGCGGTGGACTTGGCGTAAGTGACTTTCGTACAGTGTCATATCACTGTCATTGACGATCTCGTTCTATTTCAAGTGGACCGGCTCGACAGCTTGCGTCGCCGGACTCACCTGCCAGAAACTGAACGATTGGTACGTGATTTATTCTAACTGAAACCGAGGGCATGAAACTTACGCGCAACTTAAAGGTACTCTCAATGCATTTGAGGGGATTAAGGTGGAAGTTCGACGAAATTCGGCTTGGTTCGGTAGGATGGCATAGGTCAGGCTCAGTATACTCGTTTCCCTCTCTTTTGTCGTTTGATATGCAATCTCGATTCTATTGGTCTATATTACCGCATGGTGTGAATATCTGAACTTGGTTCCTTGTTAGTCCAGTTCACCTGCATCAACTATGAGATGTTAGTCTAGTGCGAGCCAGGTCTCAACGACGATACTCACTCCGCTTCAACACACTCTCCGTGGTGTCCCACAGCTCTACACCCAAGTCCTCTCTCTCAGCATTATCTGACGCCTTTCCTAGCTTTGCTATCGGCCCCAGGTATGCTCCTTTGAAGACCTCAGGCTGCTCTTTAACCAGAGGGGAAGCAGCTGCGAAAAGAGTCGTGTATGAACCGACGTCGGGGGTCATGAAAATCAAGGGCATCAGGAAGGATGCTAAACGGGGACATGGTGTTGCGTTGGCGAAGGTGTTGACGTTGCCTGGGTGAAGCGATAGAACGGAAATTCGACTGTTTTCCTTGTCCAGTCTCCTTTGTAATTCCTTCGCATATAGAACGTTGGCGTATTTACACGCACCTACGAGGAGTGTCAGCTTGKTATGTCAGTGGTGAAGGATGAGCATGTACAGTAACGTGAGTAGTAGTCCAAAGGCATCGATTTGTAATCCACATTCACATCTTCGAGGTTTCGGAATCGGATGTCTTGTGGGACCCTTAAATGCGCATCAGAGGATACCTATATCTCTGTCTATTGAGCTTGGAGAACCAACACGCTCAGAGGGGACATACGAAGACAATCCTGACATCGCTTTCCGGCAGTAAGGACGTTTTCTTGAGCAAAGGAAGGAGGGCTTGAGTGAATATAAAGGGACCGAAATGACTGTAAAYCCAATTGAGACGCTCGAAAGATGGAAAGGAACATTGAAGCCTACTTGACCGCCATGTAATCCARGATTCCTRAACGAGTAGTCAATTGATAAAGTCTCACCCATTCAGTTATGTCTCTTCGCTYACCATGGATATACTGAGGTGTTTCGGACACCAGGCTGCCGTCACCGTTCAGTACTAAGAATTTTCATGGGTAAGCAGCCGACGTACAGAGACGCGTTGTTCACTGAACTAGAGGTGAGCTGACCTTAAAATGCCGTTCTATGACCTTTGAACTTACCGAGAATATCTAGCCTTTCTTCTTTGGCAAGGATCTCAGCACTCGCTCGCTTCGCGGACGCGAAGTCTGTCAGATCCAAGTGCACGAAGCGTATCTCGCCATTCCCCRCAACCTTTTCATCCTTCTCGAGCTCCTGTATAGCCTCATTTGCTTTCCTCTCGTTCCTGCACGCGAGATAGACCCTGGCACCCTTTCTCGCCTATATTCAGAGGTNCTAGTCAGCTCCTRGAGGCATATGAGACTTGAAACAGTGTTGTGCCTCACAAGATGTCTGGCTGTGGCSARGCCGATTCCCGTACTAATGATTGGTCGTGAGTTGGTATTCAGAGGAGTTCGNAAGTATTGCTCTTACTTGGCACCCGTTACAACTGCAACCTTTCCATGCAAATCTACCATATCACGCTCAGGGTCAAAATCACATGGCAAGAATCTATCCCAATTGAACTTCGTCAAGAGCGCGATACCGAATATGATGGTCTCCATTCCTGCAATTAATGTAAGGATTTCGGGAGGTTGGGGACANGGGGAATAGTGGGGGAAGAGGTGAATGGAACAAGAAGTTGCGATATATGACCAGCCTCGTCAGCATGTCACGATCCTGGAGAAACGTCACATCTGTCAACAACGGCCAACTGCACCACGCTGCGATCTATCAAATCCCAGCTCTATCACCGAAGTCTTCGGTCTTCATGGCATTTCGTGATCATTCCCAAGTATGTGTGTGTGCGTGTGTGCGAAGTGTTTCGAGGATGTGGGGCTATGGGTGTTGAGTGCTAATCAACATCTGTTTCTTAGCCTTGAGGCAGCCTTGTGGTATTGCCGTCGGAGGCTCTGCCAGTAACGATGGTATCCCAGGATGCCTAGAGATAAATCTGAACCCGAGCTTACGGAAACTGATTGGGAGACGAGATGTTCGAGATGAATAGTATCTCTAACTTCAAAAGAAAGGTGGAACACGAGATTTGAGCAGCTAATAAGTAAGGGCTTAGGGCCGACCCAGCTCTGGGTTGTACCGGGGCTCGCATCCAAACCAGAGGTTGTCGATTCACCAGGATAGGATGGCATGTGAGCAAAGAAAGCAGCTTTMCGTCTGCACTGGGGTGTGTTGAACTCGCAGCTGCATTTCCARGTTCCRGACCTTYGGTTCKAAGCTGGAYGGGTGGACGATAGAGCATATGCCATTCATCAACATCTCGATGGGATCATCCACYGTTGATTGGCGCTGATGATAATACGCCACTTACGGCCCACGATTTACCTAAACACAGCAGCCCAAGGCSRCAGAAGATCAGGGTGCCTTTCATCTGACTTGTTCCAGAACCAGGAGAGTGGAAATGGGCGGCCTTCGTGCGGCCAATAGACTCAAACCAGTCTYCGCGCGCTGTTACGATGGCGCAGTAGAYAGGAAAAGATAAATGTGGAAGYTACTGTGAGTAGTTCCTCTTAYAACRAGTCCCCCRATTCACTCCCACCTCCAGTAACGGATGGMTCGAGTAGACGTGAYCATTGGACGGCGCCTAYCCGAAGGTGAGACGTCCAATCTGGGTAMGGGAGAAGCGTTTTAGGTTCTTGACAATCYCTTAGGGTCAACTATCTRACTCGAGTTTGATTTATCCGGRGTCAGATTACAATGCCCCGTTATTCTGGGTAACATGCNNNGCTCGTCAGCTTTATCGAAGCCACCATTGAAAACGTCAAGTTGTCTTGAACCGGGGAGGAKGAGCATTATTTTTGAATTGCTTGACACATACTTAGCCCTTCTCGGCTCTGGCGCGCTTCCTGGGTCTCATACCTCAAATAGAAGGATTCGAGGTCAAGATGTTCACCAGCCTATGGGATGATCACCCTCCTTCGAAGAGACATTGCCGCCRGTCGAACTTTCGGCTATGAAAAGTCAAATTCTTTCATTGGAGACAGCATCTCGGGCTTCTGYGYACAGAAAATTGAATCTTGTAGGTATGCTCTGCGTTKAATTTAGCTACGWAAATCGARAATGGGGAGAAGGRTATTAATGTCTGCAAAACAGTTTATTCGGTCGGATTAGGGGTAGAATAGCCYGATATGGACTCGGAGAATTCCGCAAYGACGTTCGCGCGTGAGGTGCAGCGGAGAGYGAACCATGARCATTACCTCTACACTCGTTCGGCCTAAATTCCTGCGTAGACTTGGTATGAGCATAAAAATCATCCAATATTCTARCTAAACATGCCTTCTAGTGTGTGCATCAGTCACCGGAGCCTACCATCCTTCCTCGAGTCATCG
>JANBPK010000773.1:0-113800 GCA_027579435.1 Candolleomyces eurysporus | reverse complement strand
GAGTCATCGRGTCGCGGCTCCGAACTTGRACCTATATCACAGTGCTTGGTGGCCACGAAACAACCAAAGATTCTACTGCGCTGTACACAGGCCAAAGAAAATGGGAAAAAAGAAAGGATCGAGCACCCCTCCTTCATCCTCACTCCTAGTCCCAGCCCCACCGACATCGAAACCAGTGGTCGACACCCACACTCACCTCGCATYRACATTCCAGATGTACCAATCCCGTTACGCAACCAGAACGGAAGAYATCAACGACCTTGGAAACAAGATTGAAACCGTATACGATTTTGTGAAGGTGATGTACGAGGGCCGCGAGGTTGAAGCCATCGTGGACGTCTGGTGCGAGCCCACCCAGATCAAGAGTCGACTATGGAAGGAGTTCGCTGACGAGGCTCTGAAACCTGAAGGCGAGAACCGATGGGGTGGAATGGAATACTGGTTTGTCATTGGCATCCATCCACACGAAGCGAAGCACTATGACGATGAAATCGAACAAATCATCATCGAAGCGGCGTCCCACCCTCGTTGTGTCGGTCTCGGCGAAATGGGGTTGGACTACCATTACTCCTTCTCTCCACATCCCATTCAACAGGCTGTAGTCGAGAAGCAGATTCAGCTTGCTCTCCGACTGAATAAGCCCATCACCATTCATTCACGGGAAGCTGAAGAAGATACCCTACGGATCCTCAAAGAACTCGTCCCAAAGGAGCACAAACTTCACATTCATTGCTTTACCGACTCACCAGACTTTGCCGCCCAACTCCTAGACTGGTTCCCCAACTTGTATATTGGGGTGACTGGCGTCGTGTCGTATTCGACGAATMCAAACACGGGGGAGGTTGTGAAGACGCTGGCCGGGGACAGGCTCAGGATCGTATTGGAAACCGACGCCCCCTACATGGTCCCTTCGAATCTTTACGATTCTGTGCCTGCAATCAAAGGAAAGCGGTTCCCGATTTGCCATACGGCAATGTTACCTTGGACTGCAGAGTTCGTCGCTAGTAAGGTCATCGATGATAACACGAACTGGACGGCGGATCGTGTGATGGAAGTGGCGAGGGAGAATGCTCGACATATGTATGGCGTATAGACTAGGTGCGTGGTCGCCTCGATTTCGRTGCTATGGCTTACCGTTGTCCCTCAGGTAGCATTGGGCGCTGGGTTCACGATTTGGGGTAYTGTACTGTAGAGCCATCCTTTGACGCATGAACCCTTTTCCTGTAACGCAAAATCCAATGATCCATCAACGGACGAATTTCGCCCGAATCCAAGCACCATACGTCTTCTGCTCAGCTATTTATATTATCCACGTACTCTCCAATGAGGTGGCAGCTCGTACCTTCGATGCGATTGGAGAAGAAATGCCTTGAGCCACACTCCACCGGACTTCGATGGATCGAATTTGAATTGGGGGTCGGATTCTGGTGCTGGATCCTTCGGAATGGTCTTCTTGAGAAGAAGTCGAAAAGGTATATAAACGAGAACGCCGCTTGAGAGAGTCAACCCGTTCGTTTTCCACCCATCCAGTCTGTTTKGACGGCYACTAGCAGRCAGTAAATCCTMACCATGCGTTTTGACCTTTCCCTCTTATCYACCGTCTCTCTCTTGGCGGTGGTAGATGGGGTGCACGGWTTAATCCGCTTCCCTTGCTCTCAGCTAGTCACTGAGAGGTTCGATCCGTACGTCTNCCTTCGCTCTCTAACTCCTTGCAACTGCTGATAAAGCGGTGTGAAGACTTGTAACTCCTGGAGAGGTCTCTCCCCATTTGCATCAGATCGTCGGTGGGGTGTGTACCACTCTTTTGCTCGCACTTCTTCAGCGCAATCATCTTGACACCGTACCCATCCTGTGATTGTAGAATGCGTAAGCCTCTCAGACTTAGATAAACAGACGTGGATTCTAACTACGCCCGTTCTGCAGCTTCAACTTAACAATGGACCCATCTCTCGACCTACCTAAGCTGGCTACATGCACTTCATGTCGCTTCGTTGAAGATAAATCGAATTACTGGACGGCTGTCATGTATTTCAAACATAGGAACGGGAGTTTCATTAGGGTGCCCCAAATGGCGAACCATAACACTGGACCCGGGTTCCAAAATGGCGGAATGACTGTCTACTATTTCCAGCCTATCCCGAATTTGAAGCTTACTGCGTTCAGACCYGTACGTCGGCATCCCYCTTTCTTTCTTTCAGTCCTCMRGAACNTTNNTCTTTCCATTCYCAATRCTGACGGGCTCRTAACACTCATATTTGTAGGGTTTCCGAATGCGAGTTGGGAACCCCAACCTCMGGCGAAACTCGCTCGACCCAGCAGATATTGCCTCCCGTGCTGTGACCCTCAGATGCTTTGAGGGTCTCAGTCTCGGAACAGGCGCACCAGGATATGCGGTCGAAGATACTTTCGATTTCCCCAAGACAATGTGTTCGGGTGGCATTAGGAGTAACATCTATTTCCCTCAGTGAGTTGTTGTCCCATTGATTCCTTAAGAGACGAAGACTCACTGGACCAACTCGGCGGTATATAGGTGCTGGGACGGAGTGAATCTCGACAGTCCAGACCACGAGGTGAGCTACTTAATGATGCCAACTGGTATTCAATGTGGTTAATCGAGTGAATTCAGAGTCACGTCTCGCACCCACCTGGAGCATTCTTCGGCGTCCAGTGCCCTTCAACCTACCCTGTCCATCTTCCTTTGCTCTTTATGGAGATCGTTTGGGACACCCGTCCGTTTAACGATCCGGAACTTTGGCCTGTAGATGGGTCGCAGCCTTTCGTATTTAGTATGGGTGACCCGTAAGTGGCTCCGGTGATCTAATTGATCGATACAAGTAACTGAACTTCGTTCATCGACTGGGGCCTTTCTTTCTTCAGTACCGGCTTCGGACAGCACGCGGATTACGTCTTTGGATGGGAAGGCGATTCGCTTCAACGTGCTATGGACGTATGCACGGGTGGAGACGGTATCCCGACGAATTGTCCAGAGCTTACTGTGCAAGATATGGACACGATGAATGCTTGCAAGGTGCATGCAACCGTGCCCGAGGTTGTTGAGGGACAGTGTGAGTATCTGTTCATTCACGTTCTTCAGTTGATCTCACTCCGAATGACGGCTCTACAACTATACATTCTAGATATCGACCGACTCCCCGGCTGCAACCCCCTGCAGCACGGTCCTTCACCAGCCACCGCCATTCCACCATCTGAATGCACAGACGCACCGTTTACCACTGCGGCCCCTCTTCCGACTACCCCGCTCCCATTGGTAACCCCGCCTTGGACTGTGTGCCATTCGGGCCCGGGGAGCGAGTATCTCGTTCCCGATTGCGATTCCATCCCGCCCAAGACGACGCAGGTACCGGGAAGAGGCGCAGGCCCAGCTATGGTTACCCCTGTTCCCGGTGCTTAAGTAGAAGAAGCCAAAGAAGGAGAGAAGGTATTCGGACTGATTCGACCCGATTCGCTCGAAGTTACTTTGCTTGCGTGAAATGTATCACAGGGAATGAAATACCACAATTGTATCTTGGTAACCATATCGAGCTCATATGGCACGAACCGCGGGCAAAGAAAATGGTCGAAAATCGCTACATCTCTGATTTTGGTGCATGCCCAAACCTAGTACATCTCGTCCGCCAAATCGGAAAGTGGTACATGCAAAGCCATCCAAATTTGGCCTAACAAGGCACGGAGGCCGCTATTTGAAGTGCAACTTGCCGACGCCCGCCATCCAACCCGAGCACCCAATACTCGTGCCATAAGCTCCTGAGGGAACTTTGACTAAGACTACGGCATGCTGAACAGCCATCGAACCTTCAATCATCTTGGCCCCACGTTACGGAGTCGATCCTTGCCCCGAGTACACGGTCCTCGTTACTATAACGGGCCGGCCGACACGGGTTGTCGTGTGGAGGTCAAGGTCCGTGTTCCTCATGGCACCGTCAGCTTCCAATTGATCGACCCAGTCATCAGGGACCAAAAAATGGGGCGTGAGGAGAGCGGGCATAGTCCGTCTGCCGTTGCCGTATCAGCTGAAGCACAACCGTTGACAAAACTCACAATTTTGCATCACTGCCCTACCTCTTTACTTGTCTGTGCTCCTTACAAGCCGTGTCTGTAGTGCCAAGCTATTCCAAGTGTGCTGATGGCCAACTCTGGCGATACGATCTTGCCTCATCTGACAGTTAACTTGGGCCCTTACATAGGCGCAGTTCTTGTTGGAACTTGTGTTACGATGGCGCTTTGGGGTACGACTCTCTTTCATCATTCATGTATACACTCACTCACTCATCTTTTGTGCATATAGGTACAGCCTTCATACAAATGTACGCGATGTCCTACACACAGAGTGTCAGCTTCTTTGGGTCGTTCTAAGGGATCCGGGATGCGTACAGGCTCTACTTTTTCTTCCAGTGGGTCCTATTACTCGTTCTCGGGCTCTGCTTGCCGACTTTTTAACACGATCTTACAGTAGCTACCCTGGAGATAGTTGGCGAATAAAGGCTTTGGTAAGAGACTACATTTTCAATAGAGAGCGGGTATTGGGCTTACTCTATGAATTTGCTACCTTTCTGAAAGGTTCTGTGGACAGCGTGAGCTAGACACTTTTTGGCCGTCTCTGACCGTTTCCTGCCGAATCCAATTTGAATTGACGAGATGGCATCCGTCCAATAGGGGAGCGGATACGGCACATAAGTGCCTTATCATGGTCGCCAGTCCGTTAATCTGAAATCCCCGTAGTTTCAATCGCTCACACCGTTTCCTTTGCAGTATATAAAGCCGTCGTTAGCGGCGAAGCTACGAGCCCTGTCAGCTTTAAAACGTGAGTCCATAGAGCCTCTTCGTGGAAATATTTGCTCAGTGAACCGGAAATTTTGCAGCCTTTACAGGGAACACATCGTACGTTCTTATTCTACTCTAAGGGTATGGTTCGAGTATGATTGACCCATTGACGGTGGGAGGTCTATTAGTTAACCATCTTTCTCATGGTGCTTGTCTCCGTCCCAGTTCAAATATACTTCACATGGAGACTCTGGAGATGTGCGTTATGATCTCGGCTTCAGACAAAGTTTACCACCCGCTGACGTCTACCATTTATATACAGTCCGAGCTGCTACTCGATGGATATTTGTCACCATCCTAGTAAGTACCCGCCTCCTGTCATTTTACTTGNAACTCTGGCCTAACAGAGCGATTTGGGACTTCCCCTGATATTATCAACGAAGACACCTGCGATCTTGGGTCACTTTAGTACGCCAGTCACGGAATGCTCTACTGTTTACCGAATAACCGATGTGTTATAGCCATGGGAACTGTCGTGACACAATCTTACTTGAGGTAAGTGGATTTCCCACTGACTCCCCATGTGAGTCTTGGGGAACGGAGCTGAAGAGTCGTAACTGGTCCTCTTCTATAGCCTGCTCCAAAAAGTTCCAACGGAAGCCGAAGAGAGGAGACTTCTGGTACGTATCGTTGATTTTCTACCTCAATTACCCTTGAGTCCGTTTTGAAGCAATACCTGTTTGCTTTTTNAAGACGATAGTCGTCGCCAACCTAGCCGCCGAGGCAGGAACAGATATCATCCTTGCGGTTGCGCTCTGTGCTATTCTCTGGCAAACATACCTCGGACTCAGCTTTGGCAACGAGCCAAACACTACCACGTCGTGCGTACGAGTCCCGGTTAGATCTTGTCTTATCTGATGAGGCTTCTCAAGGACGATGATCCGACGGCTTATGCTTCTTAGCGTGAACACAGGAGTATTGACGGCCGCATTTGGCATCGTAGCTATGGCTATGGTACGTAGATATCTACTCTTTCTTTATCTCTGATTATATTCATATCTCATCCCTGGTTCGGCGTCGATGTAGTTCATCAGATTCCCAGGTTCCCACCTCCACATTGCCATATGTTTCATTCGAGCACCGATCTATTCAAACATGCTGCTCGCAAATCTCAACGCACGACCGCACATTAGGGATGGAGAAGATCGGATCGATGTTATTGAATTCAATGATACAAGTGATAAATCTCTATTTGGTGGATCCAGGACGACATCTCCTGAGATCACAAATAGCTTGGGTGCTCCGAGTCATGGCCATCGCTTGGTGAGTCCCATTTTCAATCATCAGATCGCTTCTCGTGACGCTTTTGTCCCCCAAAATTGACAGGGTGTAAGGTCCAGAATCCATGGTGCGACTTCAGAGGATTTTCCCTGTCCGACTGTTGGTGCGGTCAGATCGAAGGACGCTACCGTTCACGCCTCTCATAGTGGCGACTGTATCGATCCAACTTTCGAGCTCAAACTCAAGGTTCAGGATATTACAAAACCGTCGAATTTAAGCTCAGAATCCCTCTCTAAACGTAGTACTAGCGACGATGTCATGAATGTTCATAGTAGATCATAGGACCTTCCTTTTGAAATTCGTTTTTGCCCAGACTCCAGCTTTATATATAGTGCTGGAGTCTCTCCACGTACGTCCAACTTGCCCCAGTAAACTGCCCTGGGGGTACCGTGAAGAGGCGCAGGCCTGCCATGGTTACTCATGGTCCTGATGCCCAAGTACTTCCAAAGAGTTGGGGAAAGGAAGGAGGAAGGAATTGGACCGATTCAATTCAATTCAATTCGTTCGAGGTACTTTGTTTGGTTGGTGTGAAACGTGCCATTACAGGAAATAAATTATTGCGATCGTGCTTTGGAATTAGAATCCGTTCAACCGATCCACTGCTTTCATCCCCTCGCCGATGTCGATATAGTCGAGGAGCACGTAGTTCGGTGCGCGTCCGCGGGATAGAGGCGCACAACCGTTGGCATGCGCAATGATCCTGAATAGGTGAAAATGTCGGATGATGTGTTAGCTTTCAGAGTGACTTGAGATCATAAGTGAGCAAAATTATCGACGTACGACGACAAAGCGTTCGTCTGAGGCGCTCTGACGAAATCGCTAACCAAGACAGTACCCAGCCCAAATGGAATGATGTTTCTGTTGAGGTTATGGTTGATCAGGTGGAGGTGGTCGTCGTTGCTCAGAGGTCCGGCGGTCCTGTCAATTTTGCAGGGGAAGTTGGGGTCCGTTGGTGAGAATGGGTCTTCCCACATCTAGTCTCACCGATCAATAATTATCGCACAAAATGGAGTGGCGACGGAAGAAGGGATTCATATCTACCATTGGAAATTGAGGTAAAATGAAGTCGACCTCTCCTCCGGCGGAACCGTCAGCACCTGCATCCAAGAAAACGATAACTCGTTTGTTCGTATCAATCAACTCCCGTAACGTAGGCCAGTCATTACGCTTCATGGGTCGCGTCGGTGGCACGTATGCCATCGGAGTGATACCTGTGCATAGGGGAGCTAGTTGGCTTCACGCCGGTTCTATATTGTGGCAGTGTACTAACCTGCTTGATCGAAAATTGGTTTCCAGACACCCGGAACAGAGTTCATTCCGGGGTTCGTAAATACGAAGGTAAAAACTTCGTAGGGATTCGCATCAAGGAAGGTTTTGACTTTGCGGAGGTAGTCAAGGACTGTTCCTCCATCGAAAAGGGCCTAATTTAATGGGTATAGAATACCAATCATTGTCGGGCTCATTATAACTCGAGGGAAGAGATTCGACTCACGCAGCCTAAAAACCTTTAAGCATTCGTTCAGGTGGAATGAAATGCAATATCGACTCACTGGAGTGACAGAAACGTAGCTGGCCGTTCTGCCTGTATAATTTCACGAACGTGGGTCGTCGTTTCGGGGTCAGTAGTATAGACCGAGAACTTACATGTGGGCTTGACCTTGAAGAACCCGAGCACCAATCCTCAGCTGTGACGGGATATCAACAGCTTGAGTTCGGGCCACTGTTAAGTAAATTCGAGTCAGATAAATTAGTAGGTACATGGTAGATGAGAAGGATGAGAGCTAACGAGCGAGCGGATTAGAGCTGTAGGCAAACGAGTTGTGGGCCGTCAGGAAGGTCGTGTTTCCGTAACGTCGGTCGCATAGCTCAGCACGGCCATTGCATACCGTAGCCCTGACAATGGTTAAAGCTCGGACATGTCTATGCCTCTAAGTCGGGGACGTACCGTTTCCGTAATAAGTACAACGCTTCCGTCGTTGGTGCTAGGAATCCGAGGAACAGTAGCACAACACTGAAAAGGCGGAACGACGAATGAAACCGTTCAGGTATTTCTGCCATTCTTCGCGCAGTAACGACAGTGAAGAGTAAGGAACGAGGCAGTTGGAACAAAAGAGCTTGTGATTGCGGATTCTACTTGTATTTAGGCCATCCCTGGCGATGCTTTGTTGATGGTTTGCCAAGGGTTCGCAACACAACGATATCCGTGGCAACGGTTCCCAACTTGGACGGGGTCCACATGTTCCGAATTTTGAAGTGAGATGATTCTTGTATAAAGAATCCAACGTCTGCATGCTCCATCTCTTCTTTTTTCGGGACTGAGACTTCTCAAGCGAATGGCGGGAGGAGCCGAGATTCTGGAGGAGTCGCCGCCGCTAAACGAATCTGCACGCCCATATCCTAGCAAGATTTGTTGAAGTATTGAGATGCAAGCTAGCCTGGCGTGCATTGGGCACAAGCTATGGGTGGTTGGGGATAATGAGAATGGACGTGGAAGCGCACCGAGATTAGCGTTCCCTCTGCGAGGTTCGAACTCCCAACTGCGGAGCTTGGACTGATTTGCCGCATCCCATGCCGAACTAAAGCGCACGTTACACATTCACGGTTGCACTTCGACCATGACATCACTTCGACTGGTGCCCGAAAGCTTGTCGAAGATGTGGACTCGAGTGGGCAGCAATGCATCATTGAGGACGGTGGCAGGGACACCCAAGCTGACTTGCGTCTTTTCTAGAGAGAACGTGCCTGATCGCTTTCTCGTAAGTCATGCACACGTCGTGCATACAAAAATCTTGGTGACCTTCTCTCAGGTGGTGCTAGCTTGGTGGACTGGAGTGGGTCTGAGGAATGCGTGAAGGAACTCTGAACCTCAATACAAGAAGAAATATGCTCTTTCGTGAGTGAGACTGACCCTCACTGGTACTGCAGCAACATTCCTGATGCACTCGTTGTGATTTAGTCGGTGCCTATTTACATGCGCTTACATCGACATGAAGTGGGTTCTACTACCCGAACCCCACATAGTTGAGGGCTACGTCGATTGGGCCAAGCACTGGCCCTTTCCCTGGGAACAGCACCCCAACCTAGAGGTAGTACGTGGCCTCCGCTTCAGCTCGTCGACCGTTGTTTAACGAGCCTTTACCAGGAACCGACGTTCAAGTACCCATTATTTCCCTTGCGAGACATGGAGTCTTCATGAGGTATCCGTCAAAATTCTCACCCACCCGGATTAGAGACGGATGAGGTCAAGACCCACCTCCACCTATTTGACACACTCCCGACGGTCATCTCTCACATTCCTCAAAAAGCAAAAAGTGTTGGGGGNTTTGAACCCAAACATAATACTGAGCCTCTACGAAGAACGGGAGGGAAGGTCGACGCCTGCAGACCAGCACTCTCTAAACGGTACTCGACGACGCCGCAATCCTTTGTTGGTGTTTAACACGTTGAAGTTCCGAGTCAGTACGCCCATAGTACCTGACCACACAATCAGGCCTCAGAGCTCGAACTCAAGGTCATTAGGATCGGGAGATCTGTCCATGACCGATTTAGCAATTGATTAAGCGTAGATTAGCGAACAATTGAATGAGCGCCCAGCGCTCAACCCTGACTTTGCGGCTAATTCCCGTCATTCGTCCGTTTTACTCGTGCTCGAATCGAGGACTTTCTCATCGCTAATATTCCACTTCAACTTCTCAGAATGTTTGTGTTTGTAACATTGGCCTTTCCTTTCTAAAGAAATGCACGCGAGGCGAGTACGCAAAAGTATAATAATACATTCAATTTTTCGTCTTCTGCGATCATCTACATCGAACCTGGTTGGGGACCCCCCAAAGTATCCACGAACAGAGCTCAAAGGGCCTTCTCAACCAAACCGACGCCCTCCTTCTCCAAGACTTCGCGCAGAGGGTCACACACATCCTTAGAATAAGGAGCATGAACACCGGGCTTGTTAAGCACACCATCCAAAACGAGCTGGGTGGCGATACCGCAAGGAAGGCCGACAGTGAGAGCCATGGCACTATAGCCCTTGGGAGAACCGTAGGCTTCGAGTGTCGAGGTGAGGATTTGCTAGAGAAGACAGGAATATTAGCCCTCCGATATAAAGTGACGGTCAAGGAAGAGGCGACGGCGACTCACCTCACTTCCATCTGCCCACTCAACGTAGAACTTGTGCTGGAGCATAACCAAGTCCCTCTCTCCCTCTTCGTACTTCATCAGACCCTCTAGCCTGGCGCAGAGAGTGTCCAACAAGTTTCCAGCGCGCACTTCAGCCTTGTCGTCGGAGAAGAGACCGATCCATCGCAGACCAGAGATGATACGAGAAGCCTCAGACTCGTTGTGGAACTTGGCGATGGACTTGATCTTCTCGACGAGGACACTATCGAGCAAGTTAGCATTCGAGATAATCCGATCCAATGAACGAATGAGTCGACGGTTGAATGTTTCACTCACATTTCGTCGCTGCTGTCAGCACCGACAGCCTTTTGGGTAACCTCCTTCCACTTCAACTCACCCGCCTTCAACCACTCCTTCTCCTCCGCATTCAAGAAGCCGATATCCACGAGGGCCTTGATGAACTCGGGGAACCCTTGGTACCTCAAGGTGCCCCGAACAACAGTCTCTGCCTCCGGAATGCCATACCACTCCTTGAACGGCGTCGAGTCCCTGTTAGGATAAGCGACAAAAGCGAAGGCAGGGGTGATGTAGTAGGGCTTGGCGTGAGCCATGAGCTCGTTACCGGTGACGGAGACGACTTGGTTGTTGTCGTAGAAGGAAGCGTTGTTAAGGAGGGCGAGGAGAACTCCGCGAGAGGACCAGCTGAACTTGTAGCCAAGGGGGTTGTCGGAGCATTCGGGAGCTGGGAGACCACCGCAGTAGGACAAGAACTTCTTGATCTACAAAAACGCTTAGGGGCTTCACGATGGCAAACGCGGTTCATTGATACTCACCTTTCCACCCTTGGCGTGAACCTCGTCAATCGTCTTGACAGCGTACAAGTGATCGATGCCGGGATCCAAACCAATCTCGTTGAACACAACGATCCCTGCATCCTTGGCAGCCTGATCAAGCTCCCTCATGGCAGGGCTGACGTAGCTGGTGGTGACGACATGGGTCTTGCCCTTGATAGCAGCTTTGATCACCTGTGCGTGGTAGGTATAAGGAATCAGGGAGATAACGAGGTCGTGCTCAGCGACGGCCTTGCTGAGAGCTTCTTCGTTGTTAACGTCGAGAGAGATAGGGTTGGTGTTGGGGAGGTCGGCGGCGAGAGCTTGGGCACTGGTCAGAGTGCGGCAGGCTACATCGTGGATTTAATGAACCAAGTCGACGGCATAAAAGATGAGACGCACCGATAGTCAACTCATTCTCGGGCCTTCTGACGATGTACTCAGCGCAGGGACGAGCGACGAAACCACTTCCGAGCAGCAAGATCTTCTTAGCAGGCTTTTTGTCCAGCGCAAGGAGGTTCCGACCAAATGTGGGGCGGATATCCCTGTCCTCGTCCAATATGGCGCGAGCGAATTCGGGGAGGATGAATGCGGTGGGATGCAGCGCCTTGCTGTAGTATTTTGTTTCCTTCACCTCACGAACGGGGGTTCGGAGGTCACGACCGGGAGCCTTAGCCGCAACGATGAACCCAATTTGGCCGGATGGGTAGGTGGGAATGGTAGTATACGCATATTCAGCAGTGGCGAAGATAGTGGAGGTCATGGTTCGGAGCTCCTTGATAAGAGGAAGGTGGAGCCAAAGGCACTCGCCCTGGGTCGAAATGTGTCCTCCAGGGGTGAGAGCATCGTGGAGGAGTTGGAAGTAGGGCTTTTGGAAGAGAGACTCCGCAGGGCCGACGGGGTCAGAGGAGTCGGTGATAATCACATCGTAAGTGGACTCGTTATCAGCGAGGAACTTGAAGCCATCCCCAATGAAGACAGTCACACGAGGGTCGCTGAGAAGGCTAGACATATGGGGGAGGTATTGCTTGGAGACACGAACGACGGCCTACGGTCTGGGTTAGTTTCAGTTGCTACATACCGGCTGGAATTCGCACCTCGTCGATGTCGCACAGGACAACCTGCTCAACAGTGTCGTGCTTGAGGACCTCACGGACAACACCCCCGTCTCCTCCTCCGATAACCAAGACCTTCTTTGGGTTGGGATGACTTGCAAGAGGCAAGTGAGCGATCATCTCTTGGTATCTGCAGACCCATATGTCAACTTCTGCGTTAGCGCATGCCCGAAGAACCTACGAGAATTCGTCACGCTCGGTGCACTGAATGACACCGTCCAAGATCAGAACGTTGCCATAGGTCTCGGACTCGAAGACCAACACATCCTGGAACAACGATTTCTCGACGTGCAGGATCTTGTTGACCTTCAGGGTCATCGCCTGGCCCTGCCATTGGGGAGAGATCTCCCTGAACCAGCCGTCTACGGTTTCTTTCAGTTCAGCTGGGATGGGGGGCAGCGAACTGACACTTACCAACGATTGAAGGATGGGTAAGGACCATTTTCACGGCAAAGCGAGATGGAGGGTGGAACTGAAGAGGTAGATCTTTGATACTTTTTTTCATCGTGATCACCCGAAAATATCTAATCTTATCTAAATGGGTCTAGACTCTAATGAGATAAGATCCCCCGTGGTGGCTGTGCCCTCTCGAATAGACGTACGGCTGTCGCGTTCTCTCTTTCTCAAGGGTCATCTCATAGCAGACATCCTGATGGTGATTCAAACTACAATCATGATCCAGGACACGCCAGTCTTGCCCTATCACCTCGAACTCATGGATATCAGTGCCGTCAGGGAGATCGGGAGACTGAACTGGTGAGCAAGTAGCCGCGGGTGGAAAGGAGAACAATTGGACGGTGGGTAAGATGTAGAGGGGAAGAAAGAAAGAGCGGGGAAGGGGAAAAGAGAAATCGAGGCTTCAACGCGACGCGTCTGTGACGTGAACGTGATGTGATCCACGTGGCGTGACCCACCATAATGATCCCAACACTGGGCTCTGGACGATCAACCGCGATACCGATATCGTCGACACACTGGCGTTTCACATAGGTGGGTATACGCAATAAAATGGTGATTTCGGGCTTAAAAATCTGGTAGATCTTCCACCTGAGCTCCGAGCGCTTGTTTGTGCGCAATGTTCACCGGGACAACTGGCATCCCTATGCCTGACGAACAGAACTTGGAAGTGGGAAGCAGAGATGGCGCTCTACACCACTATCGTTATTCCTCTATCCCACTATAAGGAGACGCTCACTGGTTGTATGCAAACTCTCACTTCCAACACGGACAAGGCTCGTTCAGTCCGCTCCTTGTCCGTCGCCTTTCCGACAGAATTAATTTCGTCCGAGGCTGCAGAGCTTCAAAGCGATGCTCGCATTAGGGCACTGTGCAGTGGCCTTTGCAACACCGTATCCTTGAAGTTTCTGTCCTTCTTCTCTAATTCTCGCTGGGTCAAAAGCCACATTCTTCTAGTCGAAAGTTTGCTTCAGTAAGCGCGATTTCGCNTTTTTTATTATCCTCCACTGAGGCCTTCATCAAGGAAGCGACATTTCCTCCTGGACACTTTATACATTACAGGGCTTCGAGACTATTGTAGTCTCGTGCAATGTCAACACCGGCTCAGAGCAGTGGGTTTCTGGGGAAGCCAGAATTTCGATCAAGTAGCCCGTGTCAAAGAGTGCGCTCGGAACTCTTCAAAGAGGCATCCTTCCACCCCAATTTCCGCGACACCCTTGGTCTTCTCGATGGAGGTGACAGACCGCTTTGATGCCTACATCGTGGAACAGATTACGATCCTCGGTGTCTCCCCAGGTTCTCTTCCTCTGGCCCTTCCACTACCGGGCTTCCCAATCGTTTCTGACTGCGACCGAAAAGCCATTGCAGGTGATCGGAAGAATTTGAAGATACTCACATTCAGTCCGCCATCGATTTTGAAGATGGATTTTGTTGTTTGGGATTTAGGTGTCGATTCTCTAGAGGACGTTGAGAGGGTCGGCCCGCTCATATTTGCTGCCTTCCCCCAAGCGGTAGTGCTCGAGCTGCAGGTGATGAAGTATACCACTTCACATAGCATCGTAAGTGTCTCGCTTTNCCCCCCCCCCCAAAGCAGCCAGAGCAACGTCAAGAGCACTAGTCTGATATTCAACGGTGAATTGTTCACAGCCTTTCTCCGATTTGGAACGTCTTTAGTCGGCGTTTTATCGACTCGTTGACGCTAGATGAAGCGTCGGACATGAACGGAAGGATTCTCTCTCTCGCAACCAACTGTAGAGCCGGACCCTGCCTGAGATTAGGTTTGGTGGATATCTTCTGGCTGGGCTATATGTATTCGGAAATGAAGGGGTGGCTGTGAGGATACAGTTAGTTACTATGATCATGTTTGCAAGCAATTCAACGTCATATTGAGTACTGAACACAAGATATAACTGACTTGTAAGTTTTCGGGGCTTCGGAAATGAAACGACGAAACCATCGGCTACGGAGCGCCGTGGCCCTTGCAACAGTTGAAGTTTGAAGCGTGCGTGTGCCGCATGTCTTACGCTAGCGCTWAAAAATTCCAGGGGCGGAACCGAGGCACAGGATGGTATAGTGACTTGGATGCAGCATATAAAGAAGACTACCGTACTACCCTCAGTAGCCAATGTCAGGGAGTCTTACTATCGATGAAAACGACCCTAGCACCAGGCGCTTGCTACGGCGTACGTTGCGGAGAGCTGGATCTTTCGACTCCATTGATAGCCTATTAATAAACCAAGGAGTTGTACTGACTCACAATGAGGCATGTTCTAACCGAAGAGAGCGGGACTGAAATCAGATGGAAAGAGAGAGAGAGAGAGAGGATGGAGAGGATGGAGGTGGGACGGCCACGCGCAACTCGGTGCTACCGGCGTGAGTCAAAGTTATTGTGCTCGAGCTAACCTGTCGCACCTCAACGAGTGTTCCTGGACCCACTTGAATACGTTCTCTCTGTTTTACCACCTGTTGAAGTAGTTGCAGTATATGAGAGCGAGAAATTTAAGTTCTCTGGCAGCGAGAGTTGTGTTCGTCCATTTGTGGATGTCGCGTGCTTTGAAACTTGACAGTCCTTGGGTTGAAAATATCTCCATACTACGGAGGTTGGCCCGATGAAATTGTGTGTAAGGCGAGTACCACACTCCGTGGCTCGCTTACTTCAAACCATAAATCGGAGGCTTTAGTGATTCTTGCGAGATTGAGTGTTCCATTCTCTTTTTTTGCGAAGAGAACGGGGCGCCTAATTGCTAAGTAGAAGCAACCCACTTAACCAGAGCCTCAACATTGGTGCGGCTCGTGTCTACATTCTCAACTCGCAGCTTTGGCTCTAAGAAGGGCAGTATTGATGTCCTTGACGCGATGAGCGTGGCTTGTAAGAAGTAGTACTCACCGGTAACTCAAAGAGATAAACATCGCCATCGATGTGAATCCCCGAAAGACAGTGGGGATGGCTTCCGCTGTAGACCAGTGGCAATCATCGGACATCCACCTGGGTACTTTCAGCCGCAGCACCGAAATAAATTGTGGCGTCAATAGACTTTTGGGTCCTCATATCTCCTGGTCAAATCAACATATTTTTGTAACTTTAAGGTGGTACGCTTCCAGTCCCATTCTTGTTGCGCACATACTCTAGGCACGCAGTCACGTCGCGCAGATTTCAGCTTACAGCTTCTCAAAAGTAAGGAGCCAAGCGATGCATACCACGCGCCCTGGATTGTTCTACGCCTTTTCTGTCTAGAGCCACGGGGAAAGCTTGAGATCACGTCTTCTCTTGCCCCTTCCACAAGCCTTACATTCGCGAGTTGCAGTGCTCCTGATTCTGGGGGTTCTACCTCCGAGTCCCAGCTACCCTGCATACACTGGCTTTCGGCGCCCATCTTCTCCAGGCCCTGGTAGATCGGACTCTTACTTCAGTTATGGCGCATGTGGTCCGCTCTACTGCACAACCTTCCTGATCGTGTTTAGGAAAACCGGAATACATAACGATCACTGGTATCCTGTTAAACAAAAAGTCAAAGCCATTGAGAATCCAAACCATCATCAACAGAGTGCTGTACTAGGACGGTATGGTTTGTGCCCAAGCCTATAAGGCCTAGACTCTGCACCCCTTCACCGCGCTCTCTTGTCAATCTGCCCCCTCCCCTCTATAGGCCTATGTCGGACGCTGAAGATGTGAAATTTTACGGGGTGTGTATCTGTAGTGCTCGTGCTTCGCTCTAATAGCCACTCACGGTTTATGCCTCCTTAGTTTATGACAGGTTCGTACATCTGGCCACCCAAGTAGTGTTGACCCATTCCTCATTCGAGCGGCTTAACAGCCTCAATGTTTACAATTTTTGTGTGTTCTATTTAGCTTGGGCAATCGGGATACGCTCTCCTGATATTGAAGACATAGGCCTGCAATTACTTCGAGACTTTGGAAGGGGAGGTAACGTGTGGCGTCTGTATTTTTTTGCGACGATCGGCAGACTCAATTCTCACATATAGTTGGCGTGTATTTGGCCAGAGAGGTGGCGACTGTCGAAATTTCTGTTTCTATTGAGCAGATACGGGTTCCTAGTGCGACTATTCTTCACCACATTAGCGACATTTCCTACTGCCAATAGGATCTCCAATAAAGTAAGTCAGCATTTCGACCTAGCCACTGTACTACGTAAATTGGTATTGACGAAGGAAGCAGGTGTGCGGTAGTATCATTATCGCAGAGCATGGTCAGTTGCAAATCACGATATCCCAAATACAACGAAACAGTGACTCCTTGGTTAGTTTCAGCCACAATTGTGAACTACTCTGCAACAGGTGACGAGCTCCTGAGTGCTTAGTCCTATGTTTAACAGTGCAATAGGGATCATGGTTATGTGCCTTTACGCCATTTTGGGGGCTCGAAGGGCTCAACTTTACCTCCTCGGGATTGTTTACTTTGTGCGTGTTGCACAGTTAAATGCTGATGTATATGCTGACCGTCTGGCTCACCTTGCTCTTCGACAGGTCTTCTTCATCGCCTCAATTATTCTCATGGCCATTGATGTCCACTTCTCAAGCTGTGAGCGCGTCAATCAATCTGGAGTGATCCTACCTCTCAGAGTATAGCCTATTGAAAACGACGATTTCTAATTCAGATGCTAATGCACCACTTGGGAATGGCCACAGATATCTATGTGAGGCAAAATCTTACCGTCCAGTCTTCAAGGAAGTAGGTGTATGGACATCATTTTTAAGGGAGGCAGGTGGGTACCTTAACGTTCATGTCACAACGCTCCACTCAGACCACCTTGATCCAAAATTGTTCAGCCATGTCTCTGCTTGCTGCATATGCCATGTACACGCAACTTCAAGGAAGGTCGGGATATTTTGCAAGGATGTTGTCTCGTAATGCAGGAGTCCAGTATTTAGTCGCATGCAGTCAGTGATCAATTATCCCAAATCTAATGGTTTTGCTGACCAGTGATGTTTTTACATTTATCGATCCTAGTCCTTGGCTTATTGGACGCGATCTTGAAGACTCATACTGTCCCTGCACATCGACGTGTCATCTGTGTTGTTGCGTTGGCGTCCACAACTGTCCACCCATTGTTGTCCAACCGACTTCTGATCAAGCTACACAATGAAGCGACGAATGGGAATACTCGACGGGTGGCAGTCATATCCCCCATCACGTTTGCCACATCCACCACAGATCAATCCTCAGAGACAGTTTGACGCCCAAGTTGCGTCACACCGGTACGAGGCGTTTGTAACTATTTGATTGGCAGGGGCTTTCCCTACTTGAAGGACTCGCCATTCAACTTTTGCAGCGTACATCCCGTTCTTTTCTTATCTCTCCCTCCTCTGTCCACCCCATTGTTGTCCAACCGACTTCTGATCAAGCTACACAATGAAGCGACAAATGGGAACAGGCGACGGGTGGAAGCCATCTCCCCCCTCACGTTTACCGCATTCCCCACAAATCAATCCTCAGAAACAGGGTGAGGCCCAAGTTGCGTCACATTGGTACAAGGCGTTTGTTACTACCTGATTGGCAGGGCCCGGCTTTCCCAACTTCAAAGACTTTTCATTCTCTTCCATCGCTTCTACCATTCTTTCCTCCTCTTTCCCTCCTTTATTATTCCTAATATCCTCAGGCACGTTTCTCTACAGAGATCGATAGCCGTTTCTTAGATAATTAGTGTATTCCTTTCTGGACACTCCTTGTGCCCGGGTTTATGTAATCAGCTTATGATTGCTCTTGTCTCTCTAGTGAATAGACGCCTAATTCCTGCCAATGTCTCCAGGTGACCTTTTGAGAGGGAAGAGTGATTAAATTTGACATACAGTGTGACCTTGAAATTTGAGGGGATTTGTCTACCATCTCTTCCATCCTATCACTAACGTCCACGACGCAAGTTCGTCTACGAAAGTGGGCCTCTAGATCTGTTTACAACCTTTCAAGCGTCCGAGTTCTCTTTTTATGGATGATCTTGACCCCGGTGAACATATAAAATTTTCCCAAAGATACACGAAAGAAGATTCCATAACTTCTGCCTTAAGATCCTCCCTGTCGTCCCGAATACAATCCACGTCTTTTGCTGTACATGTAGGCCCAAAGGCAAGATAAATTAGGACATGCGTAAACGACGCCCTGTGTTTTTTGCCTGGAGGATCAAAGAAAGGACGTGTCCTGATCCGTCCCTATTGTTCTACTACTCGAGGAGTTTGGAGCCAGGCGTCTATAAGAGCGCTCGCTCGTGACGTCACTGCCCGACCGATTTGCTTGTGCCCAGTGATTGCCGCCCGTTCTATCCTCAGATTTTGTTTTGGTTACAGTGTAATAATTGGTAGGTACCGCTCTTACATGCAACTTTGGCGGAAACAGTGATGCCGATACCAAACAAGGACTAAATGGCAGCATCAGTGAGCCCACCCAGGCCCAGGCGTCTATACTCCACATTGGGCAGGAGAAGCGGAACGACAGCGGAGATGTTGAGAAGGTTGGGTAGGGATTGATCCGGTGGTTTGGTCAAAAAAAGCTGAATATGTAAACGCCTTCCTCGAGACTTTTTCCCAACGGTCTTGGCCCCACCGAGCTCCCCCTTAACCTCAAACAAAATGTAAACAAACCTACGATCTCTCCCGAGTACGTATTTTGGAGAACTAAGTATATGCCTCGGTACCTGCCGTGCGAAGCATCGGCTGCTTGCTACGGTGTATGTTTCAGAGAACTGGGATTTCTCGCTTTGGTAGAAGGCTGCTGCAGCGCATGGCGGTACGAGCCTTTACGAGGGTTTCACAGTGTATGCATGGTGCTTATACTTTGCGGCTTCCCTCTTCTATGGCATTCAATTTTTAGGAATTTGAATATTCACACTCACGCAGAGGAGAGACAAATCGCCCGTCAAAACGAGACCTGGACCCTTGGTTATCGATAATGATAGGTCGCAGCGAAATCCGAGAAGCCAGAGCCCTGCACCTCGGAAACGCGCATTCGGTCTTGGATAATGCCGATTCTTGCGACTGAATATGGGAGGCAGTGCAAAACTCGGCGCTCTCCAATTTGGGCTCATTTCAATTAAAAGAACAAGCTCCCCTATGTAAAGACAAGGAGCTATATTGACTCACACTTATGCATGTTCAAACCGAGGGGAACGGGATTGGAATTAGATGGAAAGAGAGAGAGGATGGAGAGGATAGAGGTGGGACGGGGACGCGCAACTCGGCGCTACCGGCGAGCACGCGTGTCGCGTGAGCCGAAGTTGTTTTGAAACTTACTTACCAACATATCGACTATCATCTGTTGTCGTTAGGTCAGCAACGAAGACTGCTTGAATACGCTCTTTGTTTTCCCACCTGTTAGCACAGAACGGAAGTAGTTACAGTGTATCCCTGGCCTGGTAAGGACCAGCATACAAGAGCGAGAAATATAACTTCTTTGGCAACGAGAGTTGAGTTCGTCCATTCGTGGATGTTGTGTGCCTTGAAAACTGACGGTTCTCGGGCTGAAATTCTCTCCATATCCCGAAGGTTGGCCCGATGAAACTGTATGTAAGGCGAGTACCACACTCCAGGGCTCACTTACTTCAAACTGTAAACCCGGGGCTTTAATGGCTAGCGACTCTTGCGGGATTGGGTGTTGCACCCTCTTTTTCGGAGGTGAACGAAACACCTCGTTGCTGTTTACTCAACACACTCTGGAACTACCAAGACGGACCCAGCTATCATGCTCCATCGAGCTCTCTGGGTCTCATGCTCTCCGTCCAAGAAGCAGAAGCAAACTACTCAACCAGAGCCGCAACACTGGTATCATTGGTGCGGCTTGTGTCTATATTCTCAAGCCTCAGTCTCAGTCTTTGCTCTACGAAACACAGTATGGATGTCCTTGACGCGATGAGCGCGTCATGTTAGAGGTAGGACTCACTGGTCGGTTAGAAGTATAAACAAAGTTGCCATTCATGTGATTCCGGAAGAACAGTGGGTATGACTTCCGGAATCCGGCAAGCATCGGCCATCCATCCCAAGCTGACATCATTGTCGGGGTAATGGACGTTTTGTTCCTTATATCTCCTGGGTAGGCTCTGTAATGAGGTCGGCAGTCAACATAAAATATTTTTATAGCTGTATGGTGGTACACCTCCAGCCGCATTCTGGTTATGCACATACTATAAGACACACAGCCTCGTCGCGAAGATTTCAGCTCATGATCGCAGCTTCTCATGAGTAAGGAGCCAAGTGATATATACCTTCTAATGGCTCCCTTGGATTGTTCAACACCTTTTCCGTCCAGAGGATCGGGGAAAGCCCGAGGTTACGTCTTCTCTCGCCCCTTCCACAAGCCTTACATTCACGAGTTGCAGTGCTCTTGACTCTGGCGGATTTCACCTCCGAGTCCCAGCCGCCTGCACACTTCGGCTTTAGGCGCTTATCTTGTTCTGGGTAGATCGGATACTTATTTTGGTTGTGGTGCGATTAGTCTGTTCTACTGCGTAATTGTCCTGATCTTGGTAAGTAAAGTCAAGATACCTAAAGATTGGTATCCCATTGAACGACAACTCCAAGCCGTTGAGAATCTCAACAATCATCAACAGAGTCTTGTACTTCATTGGACAATATGGTTTGTGGCCGAGGGTATAAGGCTTAGACTCTCATCCCCCTCCTGTCATTCTGCCCTCCTACTCTTTATACACCTATGTCGGGTGCTGCGGACCTGAAATTCTACGCGGTGCGCATCTGCAGTACTCGTGCTTTGCTCCACTAGCCATTCACGGCTTACGCCTCCTTAGTACATGACAGGTTCGTGCATCTGGTTGGCCAAGCAGTTTTGGCTCATTGCTCATTTGAACGGCTTAACAGCCTCAATGTTTACTGTTTTTGTGTGTTCTCCTTAGCCTGGGCACTCGGGATACGCTTTCCTGACTTTGAAGACATAGACCTGCAATTATTTCGAGACTTTGGAAGGGGAGGTAACGCACGGCGTCTGTATGTTTTGCAACCATTCGGAAGACTTAATTCTCATGTATAGGTGGCATGGATTTGGCCAGAGAGGTGGCGACTGTCGAAATTTCTGTTTCTATTGAGCAGATACGGGTTCCTGGTGCGATTATTCTTCACCGCATTAACGACATTTCCTACTGCCAATAGGATCTCCAATAAAGTAAGTCAGGATTTCGACCTAGCCACTGTACTACGTAAATTGGTATTGACGAAGGAAGCAGGTGTGCGGTAGTATCATTATCGCAGAGCATGGTCAGCCGCAAAATCACGATGTCCCAAATATAACGAAACAGTGACTCCTTGGCTAGTTTTTGCCACTATTGTGAATTACTCTGCGACAGGTGACGATTTCCTGAGTGCTTGGACCTAGGTTTAACAATGCAATAGGGATCATGGTTATGTGCCTTTACGCCATGTTGGGAGCTCGAAAAACCCAATGTTACCTCCTCGGGATTGTCTACTTTGTGCGTATTGCAAAATGAAATGCTGATGTAGATTAACCTTTCTCTCCAATAGGCCTTCTTCATTGCCTCAATCGTTCTCATGGCCATTGATGTTCACTTCTCGAGCTGTAAGTGGGTTAATCAATCTGGAGCAATCCTACCTTTCAGAGTATAGCCTATTGAAAACGACCATTTGTAATTCAGATGCTAACCTACCANTTGAAGATGGACACCGATATCTATGTGGGGCAGAATCTTACCGTCCAGTCTTCAAGGAAGTAGCTGTATGGACATCATTTCTAAGGGAGGCAGGTGGGCAGTTTGACTTTCACGTCGCTCCACTGAGACCACCTTGATTCACAATTCTTCAGCCATGTCTCTGCTCGCTGCATATGCCATGTACACGCAGCTTCGAGGAAGCTCGGGATATTTTGCAAGGATGTTGCTTCGTAATGGAGGAGCCCACTACTCAATCGCGTGCAGTCAGTTGACAATCATACCAAATCTAATTCTTTCACTGACCAGTGATGTTCCTACATCTACCAAACCTAGTCCTTGGTTTATTAGACGCGATCTTGAGAACTCATACTGTCTCTGCAGAGAAATGCATCATCTGTCTCGTTGCATGTGGATCTACAATTGTTCATCCATTGTTGTCCAACCGACTTCTGATCAAGATACACAATGAAGCGGCGAATGGGAACAGTCGACGGGTGGCAGTCATATCCCCCATCACATTTGCTACATCTACCACAGATCAATCCTCAGAGACAGTTTGACGCGGCCCAAGTTGCGTCACATCGGTACGAGGCGTTCGTTACTATTTGGCAGGGGCTTTCGCTACTCAAAGGGCTCGCCATTCAACTCTTGCAGCGTTTCTCCCGCTCTTTCCTTATCTCTCCCTCCTTCATCCCTCCATGTATCCTCAGGCACGCTGCCTAGAGAAATCGGTGGGAGGCCACCAAGTACTTAGTGTATATAATTGGGGATTATGTACAAGTGCAGCACGCCGCCCAAGCTAATTTCTCTGTATAGTTACTAGACAATCTGTGGGTTAATGGATCTTTTGTAGGTGATAGATTGCCCTTTCATTCCCTGATACTAGACGTCCATATTTTGCGAATAATTATCATGGCTATTGCGATCTGAGAGGTAATCCGTCATCGCGATCATGACGTCACCGCGACCGATTTGCTTGTGCCTGATTGGCATTGGCTTTGCCACGTGTTGGTGCCAAGGTTCGCGTTCGGCGTTGATTCCGCCTGTTCCATCCTCAGGCTCAGATTGTGTTTTCCGTTCAGTGTAATAATTGGTGGGTATCGTCTTCGCAACCTGGTTGTAACCTAGTGAGACTGAACTTGGTACGAAGGAAGGGACGAAGACCAGATGTTCCACCAACCAGCGTCGGAAAGGGTCCTCTCCAGCCCCGAACTTTTGTCGTTGATATTCGGGTTTCTGTCGCACACGGATGGGTGCTCAACAACGGCCAGGTGTGACGACGAAGAGGATCAAGAAATTGCACAAAAAACATGTACCTGCTCGTGTGTCCAATGCGTTCCGGAGGAATCCAAGTCGAGTCGGATAGTGAACCTGCCTTCGCCGTTCGCAATGCCGCTCGTTCCGGACGTACCAGTCGACAGCCGGGGAGAAGAGAGCAGCCTCCGGGATCACGGGCGATGGAAAGGGAAGGAACGGGTGCAGGACGACGAAGAGGACGGTGCCGACAAAACAACATGCCACTGCCTCCTCCCAACTCACCGACAGCTATCCGGGCTCTTCAAATCATCGTTGTCCAGTGCAAGAGCATTGGATTTGGGATCCAACCGTCCCTCGCACAATCTCAACAATGCCCTCGTTTGCAAAATTTGGAGCTCCGTCGCGCTGGACGTGCTATGGCGCGTCGTCGATCGTCCCGAACGGCTCTTCGCATTGCTCGACGGAGCTTGGGGCTCCAAGCTGATTGAACCGAGCAGCTACAAGCTGAGGAAACTGCGAGGATTGTGCTTGGAGGAGAGAGGGAAAGGACGGGTCCCCGGGTGGTGGAAGCCCGGTGTGAAGGCGTTTCTCGAGCTTCACGGCGATGATGATAACGAAGGAGAAGAAAGCTCCGAACACGTCCCGGATGCTCAGCAGACACGGCCCAGGCGAATCAGAAGACGGGAATACGAATTATATGTGTGTTGTCACTCTCATTTTCAAGCTTTTGGCCATTCCCTAATTACCCCATACACAGTCTTTCCGAGCAACTCCAACCCCTACCTCATGGTCTCGTTTCGATCTCTACTCCCGTCGCGTCAAACACCTCATATACACGCGACCTTGCCTGTCCTCAAGCGCACTGAACGCCATCGCTGTTACTCGCCCGCGCCTCGCCGTCCTGCCCAAGATGCACTCGTTATCTTGGGCCGATAATCCCTTGAACCATGCAGTGGTGTTCATGCACGAAGGCGTGAAGAGTCTGGAGCTCCGAATCGGTGTGTTTGGCGCGTACAAGGTTGACGGAGGAGTCAGCCTCGAGACCGTGGCCGGGATGTACAGCGAAATGGGACTGGACGGGTACGAGTACGCAGATGGGAGCGCCGAGCAGGGCATGGGAGGCCTATTTGGTGTTGCAAGCCACGACGACGACGAAGAAGAACGGGGACCGGTATTGCCAAACAAAACCCTCACTCGAACGCTCGCTACTCAACTCTCAGAAATCCCAAGACGAATGCCGAACGTTCAGACGTTGTGTATCAGCTCATTTATTCCGGCTTCGCTTTACCTCCCTGCTCTCTTATGCACGTTGTTCCGGGCCTCATCCTCATCAAGCCAATACCCTGCCCTTTCGAAACTCAGCCACGTAACCCTCCCGCGGTACTATACCTCGTCTTCGCTCCTCGAACGCCTGGTTCATTTGCCGGAACTAGAAGTGTTGGAGTATGAGTGGGATGAGGGTGTCGGATGGGGAAGGCCTGCGGATGTTGGTGTTGGGAAGTGTCTGCCTGAAGGATGGAAGACGATCGACATGGATGTTTTACAGGCAGCTCTCAGGTCCGACGACGGCAGCGACGGCAATAGTCCCAAGAAGCGATGGTTTAGCGGGCTATTTGGGCGGGGCAGGAGGGAGAAGGAAGCCGTTCTTGGGGGAGCTAATTCAGAGGAGCGGGCTGAACAAGACGCAGCAGAGGAAGCTGCTGCTGCGGAGATGCTGGTCGATTCGAGTCCCTCTACATCCCCCATCCGGCCCAGTCCGAAATCTCGAAGGAGTCGCAGTCGCCACCATCGTCGTTCCTCGTCGCACTCGGTAGCAGCGAGGGTTCGAGTGTGCTCGTATGGGGTCGAGTTGGTTGAAGACGACTCGCCTTCTGCTTCTCCCCGTCGTCCGGGTATGGACACCAGCTCATTCGCTACCACCTCCGCCTTTCCTCATCCCACCTCAGCCGCACGCGACTCCATCAGCGAAGGGATATTCAGCAAGCTCTCGGATCTCAGTTTGACGATTCCGATTTGCGAGGCGAAGAAACTGTTGTTGTCTTCCCCTCCACGTCCCCCCTCAGCTGCTGCTGCTTCTTCCGGCCCCCTTTCACCCAACGACAATCCCAGCGCCGACGTCGACGTAGCCACCTCAAGCCCCACCAAGCAACCCAAATCAATTAAGAGTGGTCTCCCACCTCTGTGGCCGCAGAACCTCGTTTGCTTGTACGTCGAGGCTCCACCGGGTGTGTTGAGCAGCGCGAAGGAAGTGGGGGAGTTTGTTAAGGCGATCGCTCTCGCGTGCTATCACGATCAAGGGCAACCGACTGCGGCGAGGTTGGAGAGGCTGGGTATCATTTGCTGTGCGGACCCGGAGTCGGGGTGCGAAGCGCTGTTTGGGCGGTATACGCCCGAACGGGATGGGGGTGGGGATGGGAGGCTGAGCTTGAAGACGATCGAGCCTTTGCTGGAGCTTGTCCCGGTGGCGACGTCGTTGGATGCGTCTGGGGAAGAGGGGGAGGGGGAGGAAGGGCAGCGCGGAAATGGGAACGGTTCGGTAAAATCCTCAACACGGCCGGCGGCAGCCAGACTTACACCCAAGTTCGCTTTGAAGTCTTTCGAGATTTCGCACCATCTGCCTATGGATCTTTCGCAGGAGGACGTTGAGGTTATCGCGGAGAGGTGGGGAGGGTGTATAGAGAAATTGAGTTTGTGCTGTGAGCCTATGGCTGCGTTCGGCATATTGGGGACCCCACAAGATTCTTCAAATTCCAACCCGCTCAGACGGGATCGTCGTCAGGGGACGACGTTAACGTTGGCTGCGCTACTTCCTCTTGCGAGGCACTGTACGGAGCTGAGAGAGCTGGGATTGTTTGTGGATGCGACGAGGGGTGTGAAGGGGTTGGTTGGGCTTTTGTTTGATGATGGGTCTGTTTCCTCATCTACCACTTCCTCTGCTTCCTCGCTTCCATCGTCGTCGTTGGCATCGGCATCGGCGCTCAATGCCTCTCCATCCACCCAATCCGCTATTACCCAGCCTCTCGACACCGACGCGGAGTGCAAAGACGTCGACACGTACACGAGGTCTATCGCACACCGCTACCTCTCAGGCCCGCTCTCGAATCCGGACATACCGCATGCGTATCCGGTGTTCAGGTCCCTTGTGAGGCTGAACCTGGGTGTGAGTGCCATTGAGGTTGGGATTGGTGATCTGGAGAGTGCGGGGTATGATCCGTCGTTATCGAAGGGGAAGGGGAAAGAGGGCACGGACACAGACACAGACGAAGCAGAGTCACAGGATCAGGAGGAGGAAGAGGAAGAGGAAGAAGGGCTGCGAGGCGTGCTGAGGGAGGCTGCGAGAGTCCGCCTGCAGGACGAAGATGGCGACGAGCAATTGGGGGAAGAGTACGATGATGAACTGGACCTGATAAGGAAGACGGGCGCGAGGTTGAGCCTACTGGAGGAAAATGAGATTGAATTATCCGAAATGCACAACGACAACCGCGGACATCTGTCTACAGATTACTCCAGCACCAGTTCCCTCGTCCCCATCTTCCTAGGTCAGATMCTCCCCTGCTTCCCTGCTCAATCTCGTCCTTATCATRCCTCGTCGACCAACTCGGGGCGGACTGCTGCCGAAATGGGTTGCTTCACGACCGTGATCGAAGCGGGGATGACGTGGTCTGCGTCGGCGCCTTCGTTTATGGCTTCGGGCCGTGCTGTTGARGAGAGTTGGGATGTTGGGGAACCCTATGAAGTCGAGAAGGCTAGGCAGAAGAGGAGGTGGGAGAAGAGGGAGAGGGAGGGAGAGGGGCGGCAGGAGCAAGAGGATGAACAGGTCCTGGAGAATGATCAGGAGGAAGATGGGTCGCCGGAAGGAGACAAGGAGGGGAATGAGAACGAGACCGAGCAAGAGCAAGAGGAGCCCAAAGCCGCGGAAGATGAAGAGGACTACCGGGAGTATAGCGAAGAGAGGGCGGACGGTGATGATCAAGCCGATAGTCAAGATTCTGAACTCCAACAGCCGCAAGGTGCTACCAACTCGGCTCCCTCAATGCCTGATAAGCCTACCGGCGACGCTAACCCAACCACGTCCCCCTCGACAGCTCAATCTGGTAGTATCACTATTCCTTTCCTCCCCCTTCCACCGACTTTTGCCCAACCGCAAGGACACTACCCACCCCTTCTCAGCGCTTTGGTTCGTGCACGAGTCGATAAATGGACTGCGATGAACGACCAGATTTTGCCGATGGCTGCGGCAATGAGAGAGGGAGCGTGGGTGTGGGGTGGCCGTGTCGCGAGGGAGCTTGCGAGGAGAAGGAGGGAAGTCAACGAGTTGAGTATGAGAGTGGATGTGGTGGATGGGTTAAGGCAAATGCAGAGTAAGAATAATANGGGGAGGAGGGAAGGAAGAGGTAGCAGGCGTTCCGGATGGATGTACGATAATCTGAGCTGTGATCTTCCGAAGGGGTATCTACGATTGCTTTGTCTCTTGTGCTTTGACTATGGTTATATCTACGATGGTTTATCTTGTGTTTTCGCTATGGTTATATCTGCGACATTATGTTGCTATTTATTATGGAGCCCAGGCTATTCAAGTGTACATTATTACAATAATCTCTGTTCATTGTAGCTTACAGTATGGTGTGAGTCAAATCATAAAGAACGTAAAGGAAGTTTTGAAGTAATATGAGATTTGAATGAATATTCCACGACACCCCTGGTGCAGCGATACCGGCGCTTTCTCAAACTGCCACCGGAGGAAGCAAAGTGCTATCCCTGAGAGAGCTATTCCTGAGAGAGACGTCATCGTACTTCTCGTAGCTCTCCCTCTGGATGGTAATCTGCAGTTTATCATCCCCCGCCGAGCTTCTTGAGCCTGCAAGGGTGTCACTGCACTTGGAATCCACCGTCGTCGACGGCCGGGCAATTCGAATCTAATGGAATGAATCAATTAGAGGCGGGAACATTCAGTAAGTGCGAGCAAGGCCACCCACCGAACGATTCCTGAAACTAGTGAGTCTGGTCGACGACGCGCCCGATTTGTTGAACTCGATAACCCTATCGCCTTCTGAGCGGATGGATGATCGGGCGTTCAGGTTGGCAAGGAGCATGATGACATAGACCGGAGAGATGATGAAACAAAATGCGATGTGGATCAGGTTTTGCGGATACCGGATGGACTGGTGTACATATGTAAGTATAAGATTGCAGGATGACAGATGTGAATTGGAATATGGAGGAGTGCCATGTACGTACCGTTGCCATTGTTACAAGACCGAACAGGGCTGTCCAAATACCCGTGTTTACGGTCAGCAGTAAGAGACGCTGGACCATTGAGGCTCCACTACGAGTAATGCAAGAATTAAATTTAGCAAACGACCATAACGAAAAGAGAGGGGAAAGTACGCACGATGTGGCTCCGGCTGTCCCGCTCACCACCTCGAGATAGGTACGCCAGAGGAGTATGCAGAGCCCGACGGCGAGCAGAACATCCGCTGCTGCTACCACTACCATGTTGGCCACGACCAATGCCTTGTTCAGAGGAATTAGCATTCACATATAATCGCTTGATAGAAGAAGAAGGAATGGACATACCAGCATGGTTGATTGTGGGATTGCCGCGGGGTTGCCGTTTCGTATCCAATTGACAGTGGTGAGGACGAATCCCATAGCTGTGGTTCTCTGTTCAGATCTGAACCGAACATGAAAATGGGACTTAGGATCGGACTTACCGAAATGGAAGAGGATGCATGGGGCCTTGAGATGAAAATTTAGATGCAAGCTTCATTGGCTGGTAGGGAAATGATGATACGAACCAGAGGAATGACAAAGAACCATCGAATGCGATTCTGAACTGTGACCAGCAAGTCCGATGTGAATGAACGTTAAGGGGGGATGTCAGATTGGAGACCTACATCTCCAGATTCGATACATAAAGAACAGTTGGACGGGAACGGCGACCCAGCTCTGCATGTATTGTCAGATGACGCGGGGGAGTTTTCAAACCTTCTGAGTTCACTCACCGTGGCAACGTGCGTAAACTATATGGCGTAGGGCGTTGTGTATTCAGGAAACTGACGCGCATGACGAATGGAAGGCTTACGATCATCAGCCTGCAACAGGGGGGTATCTGGGTAAGGGACTGAAGGGATCATGCAACGCGCCAAAGATCCACTTACCGGTTTGGTCCTGTAGGGTTCATGACTTTGCCGCTAACCAAGTCCTGATAGTCTGAGGCGGCAGAATTGGCATTTATCATCGCTTTAGAAAGATTCCGGCAACTTACTGCCTGCCATGATGAGGCATTTATGAACCGTGTCCATTGCCCTGAGTTGTGAGGTTAAGGGACCACAATCCTTCGAAATTTAAGGGGGAGTGGTAAACTCACCATACCCAAATTACCAGCGATCTCAAACGCCAGGAATCTCCGGGATAATTACTGTAGCGCCAGCTATGTCAATACTAGACGTCCTCGATCGGTCGAAACGGACAAACCTGGTGAAGAAATTGATGCTGCAGATCATCGTGTTTTAGTACGCAGAGCATCATGATAATGGGAGGCTTTGTGTGATCTCTACGTACACTTGCATAGTTGCGATACCTAAAGGTTGATAAGATTTATGAGCTATTGGCAACCTGAACACGACGCACCCCACAATGCCATGCAAATGAACGTCCCGAGGAATATGGCTCCTGTGTATGGACCCAAATCGTATGCTGGGGTACATCCTAACGCCGGGTTAAGACTCGGATCCATAGCTGCGGCTCCTACAGTGACCTGGATTGAAGATAGAGAAGTCTTGTGGTAGCAGAGGTGGGAAGAACAAAAAAAAGATTCGCGGGGGTACAGTCGAGTTCAAATATCGGCAGGTCTGAAGCTGTGTCCGTAACGCCTGCCATTTAGAGTTCCACTTCTCGGAAGTTCATTGTCGTGGCACGATGGGTTTGCTCATGTGTAACTGCGCATTCCCTTCATGGACAGTTGCGCAGATGGACCTGAAAGATGAAATAAACAAATAGACGAGGAGTGGCGTATATCAGCCATATCCCCTCACCCTCTGTCCAATGAAATCTTTCCTGCCGGCATAATTGTCTGCTTCAAGTGTCAGATCATCACGCCTTGGACAGAGAAGAAGATGGGGCTCAAACCGTTTCGAGGAATTTCGAGGGGAGATTGCGGCCGAGCAATGTTTGATTATCAAAAGAACAGCGGCCGATGAAGGAACGAGTGTAGCATGGACCCTGGGCCCTCCTGGGCTTCGGTCCGTGCATCACTCGTATTCCAAATGATCCACGAATGATGCGCGAACGTCGCTTGCGAGGAGATTATGAAGGGCGCAATTCACGATGCTCATCATTGTCTCGAGCGATCGGCGGCCTATCAGCCACGCAGGCCTAGCACGAGGTGAACAGTGGGAACACGCCACAGAACCTCAAGATAGACACGAGATACAAGAGGCCCTCCGACTCGCTGGGTGTTTACGAGCAATTCGTTTTGAAACACATACCTGGTTTCCTACGTTGTACGTTAGCATTGGTCGTATGTTTGAGCGGCCAGTATCGTCCCAGACGACGAAACTTGGCAATGTATTCGGTGCCGTACACCCAAAGGTCTTTTGGAAGGAGGCCAGGTACAAGATCCGTTTTGAGTGGGGTTCAACTTCCGAAAGAAGGCTAGAATTATGTAGAGGTTGACATACACCAAGGTGGTTCGAGATGAGGGGGATCACATGAATACGTTACGAGTAAAATGTCTAGCTTAAAATGAGGAAGTAATTAAAAAGTACGTACGACATTGGTCTCACCTGATAGAAATGGGACTTGGCGTACTCTTGAAACGGTGATATTGAGCAACTTGGATCCCGTATCCAAGACCAATCAAGCTGAGAACTTGGTTGCTCGTTTTCCTTCGTAACGGCTTGTGTTCCAGGATTTTCGAGAAAAAGTATCACACCTTTACTTGTTCCTCCCGTTCATCTAAACAAGGAAAGAGATGGTGTCATCTGAAGCCATGGACGTATCAGTTTGTGACAACTCACCCCTCCCGAGCCGCGCGCGAGCTTGGAATGTTGGTCAAACTGGAGAAGTTTTCTCGGTACGTTATGTGGCTCTTTAGTCTGCGGTTTTGCACAATTTGAGAGTCATGGTGTGGACATCCAGCTTGAATTTCGATTATTGCGGAATATAACCCAGAGCGTGCGATGACTAGCATTCATAACAGCGCCAAATACTATGTAACATGACGAAAAAAAAGTCGCTTGGACAGGGGCATTCATTTCTCTAGATCCTCCACTACGACCTCTACCCGTACAGATGTCCGAGGATCTAATGAGATCGTCCAACTCTATACAGAGGTTATGAGCTCATTTTGGCCTTTGGATACAAGACTACCAGCTTCGAAGGCGACGGTGAGGGAGATTTTCACTGAATTTCATTGGGAAGGAGAGCTCGAAGGGTTTGGGCTTGGAGAAAAGTATGACTACAGCTAGAAGTTCTCATCTGCTTTCCAGTGGTTGTTGAATCTCGAGGGCAAATGATTCAAGGCGCTGGAGGAAAATCTATGCTTCCTATCAGCGCGACTGGGATGCTCAGATCCGACATAGATTTACATCTCTCATGATTGCCGGCAGCGGAACGTCTTGTGAGTCGTGAATCACTGCATTCATATAATGCGTTCGAGAAACTGATTACATTGTGTAACGTGGTGCGATATGTTAAATTACTGGGCTATGGTAAGAGCGCATACAAAGTTGTCCGGATCCTGAGCGACGTTCGCCCCATGGGAAGAAACAAAATACAAGAATTTGGTTGGCACCGGCTTAAATAAAAAGTGAAGACCCTTCGAGGGTCACAGCCAAGCGATCGAGAAAGAAAGATAGAAGAAGTGGACGGAGTATTAGAGGGTCGATTCGGAGCAGCCAGGAGGAGGGGATGCTGGCTGAGCGGAATTCGACGCGGGAGGCTCTTCGTCCACATCGAGGTTGCCGATAACAGAAGTATCTCCCCCACACCTCTCAATCTCCTTCTCACACCGCTGAATAGCTTTATACAGCCTCTCGATGACCTTCACCTCCTCCTCCCGGGCCTTGATCAACAGTGGCAGCTGTTCCTTGACTGCATGCCAGAAATCTCGCCTGCATTGGGCGATGGGAAGAGGAACTCCACGGTCGCGACAGACAGTCCCCGAATGGACGGTGCATTCTTCGTACAGGATCTTGCTCAGGAACAGCAAAGCCTCCTCGCGACCGATATCAGGGAGTCCAGGACCACCAATGACGAGGTCGTCCATGGCGGCGAGGGGATGAGGATCCGTAACGGTCTTCAGATCAATACCGGTGTTGTCCAGGTAGATGGAGAGTTTAATTAGGTTGGGACAGAGCCTCCCGAAGACGTCGAGGGACTTTAAGGACGGGAAGTCGCGGTGGTCGTAGGTGGCCGGTTCGTAGTCGGGATCAGGGTTCAGCTCGAGGAAAACAATGTCCTTGAGCTTCGTTGCGACCTCCTCAACCTTCGCTTCCTTGAAGATGAGAGGGTGTTCGTGGAGGAAGGCGAATTCCTCGAGCTTGAGCCCGTCGAGGACAGGCTGAAGGTCGTCGACAGAGGGGCATTCCTCGAGGGTAGGGTGCAGGCGTTGCTGAAGCGGTCGGGAGTAGCATTTGGCAATGCATAAACTTTGGACTTTGGGACACTTCCTGGCGATCTCGATGCACAGATCGCGAACAGTTTCTCTGGATTCCATTCGAGGAGTATACACGACGAGAGCCGTCAAACTNGGGAGGAAGTGGGTTCTTCTGCAAAAACTGGATCACCTCACGGAATGGGGCGGCCAATTCGAGCATTTCCAGTGCAGGCCATACACGATTGGAAGGTGGGATGTTAGGTTGGAATCGGCGTGCGGGGTCGTAAACACCGGGAATATTGGGGGTGGCTTTCAAGGTGTTGAAGCGGGGGAGGGAGGACAGTGCCTCAATGAGGCCTGTTGAGGTCCAGTATTTGGGAACCGTCAAGGTCTCCAGCGTCTTCGACCACCCTTTTACAAGCTGAAGGACGGCAGACTCAACGATTGCCATGTATCCTTGCAGCGTCACGGTGAGGTGCTTGACATACGGCATACGGGCGATGGAGTGATCGATATACTGGCTCAGGGCGGAGCTAGGACGGGTATGGACGTAGGATCCTGGGAGGGTGATGGAGAAAGTTTGGACACCGGGGTGCATGAAAAGCACGCTGCGTGTTAAGAGAGATGCTTCGTTAGGCCCAATCCATTCGAACTTCCGGAGTGAAGGAAAGAGATTGCCGTTCTGACCGAGGTGAAACGGCCGAAGACGAGCAAAGGCATCGAAAAGGTAAGTGTAGCGTTCATCGGTGTCGTCAACCGTGAGGGATTTGACGCGATTACTGTATTCGCAGAAGCGACGCCAGTTGTTCTCAAGAGGAAGGTCTTTGAAAGCCTGAATAAAACGTTAGCGGACTCTAGCGAAATAGACGGAATAAGACCACATACCATTTTGTTTTCTTTCAGCTCGAATCCGTTTGGTGCGAGCAACTTGAACAAAGGGAGGAGGTCGGTCTGGGTCTCCCAGAGGTGCCCCAACGCGACACTGGACCAATCTTTGCAGACCCTTGCAGCCTTGGTTAAGGTCCCTTTGTCCAAGTCGTGGATGACCATGTCGAGGAGCTCGGGAACCTGGAGAGCACGGGACATTGCCGAATCGTTTGCTCCAAGGCGGAGGAGGCTCATGGCAGAGGTGGATGGGGCTGGTCTAGGAGGATGTGGATATTCGAGGATATCGACAGGACGAGCGATGAGGGGCTGGGTTTATAAAGGGTCGGTGGGCAAGCCATGATCACAAAGCCACGGAAACATGAAAGAGTTGTGACAAACACGTCGCGTCGCAATGAAAGAGCAGTGTGCCTGGCTCTTTCATGGCCGTCTTGTTTCTTTCAACTTGACATTCAATGTCGCGCTTGCCCTCGGTTACATCACCCTCGTGGCCGATAGTGGTGTGGCGCGAATTCTTTGTTTTGGAGGTGCGTCGTGGCAACTGCAAATTGTCATTGGTGAAGGGATGGCGCAGACACAGATTTTTGGATTGGCTTGGCTGCACTGCTCTGATCCTCCTCGGAAGGGTGATACAATGTGGGATGAACGTCAGCGCTTTGACCAGAATTGCTTCTGTCCGAAGAAACCCCCGATGGGAGTCAGCGGTCCGTTGGCGGCTTGAGCCGGCCCGCATGTGAACCCCATGATTCCCGCTTCTCCTTTCCAACGACCACCAGCATGGCGTTGGTAGCATCTCCTTGTGAGCGTCAGTCTACAAGGTTAATCAAAGCGGAGGTTCCATTCCATGGTATCCGTCATGCATCAAACCCTATCCTTAGGCTCCACCTTAAATTGCACCAGCCTACTCAAAGCAGTTGACCGAACGGCTCCCAAAATCTGAACGGGGTTGTTTCCCAGTGTCGAGAAGACCGCGAGGAAGACGAGCCTACCTGTCACCCATGCGAAAAGAAGCATTCCGCGGTCCTAGGAGGGCTGTTGGATTGACTTTGGACTTGGCCAGAATGGGAGAGGGTACATATAGGTGCAAGGCTGAAACCCGATTCACCAGCGGTTCTTCCTAGGCCGATCCCTTCTCTTTTTCCCGAGTTAATTCAGCTCTTGAAAGAGCCCCTCTCCTCCCTTACACCTTTGGACTGAGGAAGGCCGTCAAAATGGCTTTGGGGAACACTTCTAAAGATGGACTGTTCCGAAACATCAGGGTTTACTGTTCGTCGTTCTACTCCGCCCTATTTCATAGAACTCGTTTTCCTAACGTTGTCCTCGTTGTTAGGGTTGGCTTTCATCGTATACTGGGGCATAGTACTCTTCGGTTACGATACGTAAGTCGGGTCCAGCATCGTCGAGCTCTATCTTATATTGACCCTGCTCTCGATCGTTTCGTTCAGCGGTGTCGGGTGAGTCGACTGCTAGTAGCTTTTCTTGATACTCTATAGCTGATAATGATCTAGAGGCGGTGTCGTCAGCGCCAACTACTTCCTCCAAACCTTTGGCCTGGTCGACGAGAATGGTGCAAAAGACCAGAAGAAGTTGGACAACGTTTCCTCCAACGTTGTCGCCGTTTTGCAAGCAGGAGCGTTCTTCGGCGCTCTCAGCAGTGCCCCTGTCTCATGTGAGTATTCGCTCCTACACGTTTCAATTTCGCATCCACTTCCTCGCTACCTGGAGTATTCTCGGTGGGGTGACCCCACTATTTCATATGTCCTCCTTCCCAGCACATCTCATTTCGCATCAAGGCCCCTCTTCGGAAGAAGAGAAGTTCTAATGCCGAGCCCTATTTTCCCCCTTTTGTACGGTCTCAATCGCGGTGTGGACTGATTTTCTTTTGGTGAATATAGCACGAATTGGGCGGAAATTCACGCTCTTTGCGTTCACGGTGATATTCTCCGTTGGAGCTGTAGGTTTACTTTTGAACATTTCGGTGCTCGCGCTTCTGACACGAGTATGTAGATTCTCACCACCATCGCAAACGGACCACCCCATGGGCTACCTCTGATTTACTCCGGACGAGTGTTGGCCGGTTACGGGATCGGTGCTATCTCTGCTGTTGCGCCTGCGTATGTCTCCGAATGTGCCCCCAAAGAAGTTCGAGGCAGGATTACTGGTCTCTTCCAGATTATGGCAAGTCTCCATTTCTGGTCAACCTTTCTCAAGTTGTTTGACTTATCCCTACCATTAGGTTGCTATCGGCGTGATGATCTCGTACTTCGTGAACTGTACGGAAGCATCTATTCTCAGTTGTGTGCAGTGATCTGACCTCTTGACCAGACGCTATCGGTGTCCATGTCCCGAGTGGTGTTAACGTGTGGAGAATTCCTTTTGGCTTTCAGTTGGTACCCGCGGGCATCATGGTATTTGGTCTCCTGACAGTCAGGGTAAGGATATCCGTCTTGGGGCCTCCATCATATTCAACTAACCGGCCCGCGGTAGGAATCACCGAGATGGCTGGCCTCGGTTGGCAGGCAAGAAGAGGCTTTGAATAACTTGGCGTACCTACGCCGAACGAACACTTCGGACTCTGAAGTTCTGGCTGAGATGGCTGAAATTCAGGCAGCCATTGAGGAAGAGAACGCAGCACGTGCCGGTGTCAACTGGAAGGAGGCTTTCTTCGGGAAGGGCAACTTTGTTCGGTTCTTCATCGCGTTTTTCATTTTCGTCCTTCAGCAATGGGCTGGTCAGAATTCTGTCAAGTATGTGCTAAATTGCTGTTCGTGACGATATCGGCTGACTGGTTCTTTTAGCTACTATGCTCCTCAGATCTTTGCGTCGATTGGCTACGTATCTCGAAAGAACTCCCTTCTGGCCAGTGGTGTCTATGGTTAGGACCCCGTACTTCGATGGCTACTGCCAGCTCTGATCCTATTTGTGACAGGTATCATTAAGGTTGTCGCCACCGCCATTTTCATCTTCTTTGGAGTCGAAACCCTGGGCCGCAAACTCTCGCTCTTCATATCAGCAATCGGAATGGGATCACTCTTCTTTATCATCGGAGCTATTTTGAAAACGCACCCACCACCGTCTACCAATCCGAACGTCGCCCCTCCTGCTCCTTCTCCGGCTGCCCAGGCCATGGCGGGAATGCTGTACATTTACGTTTGCTTCTATTCGATGGGATGGGGTATGTATTGTTCATTTTTACTCTTATCTCTCCAGTTCTAATATACCTGATTAGGTCCGCTCCCATGGGTTTATGTCTCTGATATCTTCCCGACCAGAACTCGTCATTACGGTTTGGCGACGGCTAGTGCCTCTCAGTGGCTGTGGAGTGAGTCGATGCCGTGATGGCTTTCGTAACATCGAACTGACCCTCAGGATAGACTTCGTGGTTAGCAAAGTGACACCTTCAATGCTCACTAGTTTGCGCTACAAGATCTTCTTCATGTTCGGCGCTGTCAACATCGGGGCCATGGGTCTCTTTTCGCTGTACGTCATCTCCTTGAGGACTTGTAGGACCATCTTTTGACAGCGTAAAATCTAGCTTGATTCCCGAGACCAAAGGACGTAGTTTGGAAGAGATGGATATCATCTTTGGGGCGATCTCAGCCGAAGAGCGGAATGCCAACATTGAGAGGCAGAAAGGTGCGTTTCCGCCCCCGAATAACCCAGCCGTTTTAACAAACATTCCCGCCTTTCTAGCCTTGGACCACCATGATGCGCACTCTGTTAAGACGGATTCAGTTGATCGTAAGGAAGAGGCTTGATTTCGCCTCCCAACAGTAATCATCCCTAGCACCAGTAGGCGTTTCTTGACTTTTTGTATTATTAGATTTGTTGCAACTATGACGACAAACTGAAGAACACCTAATGGACTCTATGAACCGGTCTAGTCACTGAGCCTGGATCTGCCAATCCAAAGACTATTCAACCATCATGACCACGAGACTGGTTGACTTACCACTGAGTGGACAATGCGTCTGTCGTCTCCTGTAATTTCTACGGTAGTGTTTAAATGCGGGTATGGAGTACGTGCCACCTCGCTACCGTGCAAGATGCGGAGCCTCTATCACCCATTGTAAGCCTCAAGTTTGATTATCTCGTCGCCTATCGTCTATTACAAGTTGGTTATCTTTCAAAAACCAGTGTTGAAGCTGTGTTCCCGTGTGTAGTAGTTGAGCGCGGACTCTTCTGATGTTAAGATCTAAAGCATCGTATGGCGTTCATGGAAAGGGTGTCCTCTGTTCAACTGGTAGAATTACCTGTCAAGGGAGGCACATAATCACTTCTGATTTCAATTCCCTACGCCGGGAGACTCCCGCTTCAGGGCAATACGCAGAAAAATTAAATTTGGAAATCGAACAGAAAAAGATACTGCTTGATACATAAACGGATTCGAAGCATACGATTAGATGCTAGATTATGGAATGCTGTTGTCCAACTTGAAGAATCATCCAAAAACATCCCAAGCACTGTCACGTTCTCGACATTCACCATCAAAGATCCTATGCAGTCGCTCAAAGTCGGTACACTCCCCAAACCTAAACATTTCCCTAATTAGGTGGCCACAATAATGATAGTGCCAAAGAATACACGGCATTTGGAGATGACATCGATGACACATGCGCCCGTACTCCAGACAGCGACATGGCTCTCATAGAATTTTAGAAACCCTCGCAAAAGCAGTATAATTAAGTATTTAGGAAATATAGATGGCGAACGCGATATCTATTTGACCAACTCCATAGACTCATTCTTTCACCGTTTGCCGAAGGTGATGACCTTTCCATCACCCGACTTGTTCTTGATATTGCCACCATAGGCCCACTGAGATCGTCCGCTTGTAGTAAGCAAGGTATCAGTTAGGATAGGACTGGCTGATGTACTCACGTTGAGATATCCTCCATCTCCGCTGCGAGTAAAAGTGCCCGACTTGAACCAATAGATCTCGTAACTGAGAAGATATCGTGAGATAAGCTGTATGGCGCCGACATGATGATGTGACCTACCCAATGGTCTTTCCGAAGGAAACAGGGAATTCCTCGTGTCGATGGAACCAATCGGTGCCTCTCTTGCCGTCGAACTTATAGCTATGCTTAGTATGGCAAATGACCCAATTCCACTGAGGGAATTTGGCGATGGACTTTCCAATGAATTCATTGGTGTAGCTGCCCCGACGCTGGTGGATTTGGATCGTGATTAAGCCAGACAAATTTACAGAAAGGAGGAAATAAGCTTACGCCTTTGTCGTGTTCGATTTGACCTTTGATAGCCTTGACGACTTCGATCACGCCTTGTACCACAAGTCGGGCAACTGCGGCAGCAGCACGCGGCTCCAAGTCAACATCGCGCTCCTCCATATCGTATTCTAAATGCCTGAGGACGAGATCTTGTAGCTCATCTTCACCCAGGAAGTCACGAACTGTGAGGTCGGTGCCTGTGATGGCAGCAAGGGCGGAGTCCCTCGCATAGATCTCGGCTGCGGTGACTTGTCGTCCGTAGAACATATTGACGTCGCCGTCATTTCTGATGAGCAGCTCAGTCTCGGAGGGTGTGAATGGGCCTGCTGCTCGTTCCGAGAGCTGAACAAATGGGGAGCCGAAGACGACCGTTGAAGCTGCGAAGAGGGAAAGAAGGATAGATGGCCGCATGATTGAAATAAGTGGAGAAAGAATTCGCGAACCGTGCCAGACGTTTCACCTTTCGAGGGCGTGGAACAGACCTGCTGTCTGAAGGAAACTGTATCCTCAAAGTGCCCACTTTTATAAGACTCTAGGCGAAAAGACGGAGTTAACCTTGCCGCGATCCATTTCAGGTGAGAACCTTGCATAGGTTCGAATGTTGGCTGTTACCATAAGCACATATTCAAACTCCAGGGGCAGCGATCTATGGACATTGCCTATGTTCCCCTCTGCCCCCGCCCAAAATTGATGGCTATTGAATCGAACTCTTCCAGCGTCCTATGCGGCCGACAGGTTTCTATGTGAACAGACGCTGAGGGTGCGTTTCAATCATTCGGAGTCAGTCCATTCAAATAAACTTATTCTGGCAGAAGTAATGGTCTCCGCTTCGTGCTCTAATACGAGAAAGGTATGGAGGTTTGCCAGTGAAGCTGCGCAACGATACTCAAAAGCCTACCGCCAAGCCACCGAAAGCGGTTCCACTTGGTCGCCGCGTACCAGTTCGCACTATTGAACGATTGGAGAGATTATACTTCTCCTGCGGTTGTTTCCAACTTCGTGAAGCATCTCGATCGTCGACAGCCTGTAGTTCAAGTGTTTCATCAAGAGTTTCAAAAAAAAAAAATCCAGCCGATTTAATGCCGCGTGCATTGGTCCAATCAGACACGCTTTACAGACCAAAGAGCTGGTTTGAAACCTTTCAAAAAGGTCAAATAGACACCTGAATACAGTGACAGTAAGGCATAAACGGTTGTAGGCAGATGTTGAGGTTCTGCGCAGATGACTTTACCCCATATCACCTTAGTGCGGGGACACGCCAGGTTCCGTGTCCAGGGACTCTGAGACAGAGTCCTCAGAACTTCACTACCTTCAACGCTCAAAATGTCATCTGCACCTTGAGCAGTTGTCAAAGGATGAGCTAGGGTCGTCAGCTGGGTTTTGGTCCCTGCACTTAAGTGCGATACCTTTTGTACGAAACCAACGGGCTCGACCCATTGGCATTGGCGCTGGCAGGGCTGTGCCTGTGCCCCCAGGTCTCCTTGCAGTGTGGACACGTTATCGGGGGATGAATCAGCGCCCTCACCCTTGGTGCACTGATGGTTGTTGCGCTTCGGAAGCTGTTTCGGGTGGATTGTACAAGGAGCCTGTACACTGAATACGATACATTTCGTAGTTTCCCTCGTCTAAGGGCTGCCAGAGTCGATTGACATTAGGTTCGGATAGCCTCAAATGGTGTCTTTGCTTGAGGCATAGGCTCACTAATCTGGTGGCATGATTGGAGAATCACGACACCTGTGTTGTAACGGACACATGCGGCCGCCTTCTCAATCAGTCGCTGGTACACGTTCCTTTTCCGTCGATCTCGCCTCTCATCAGCTTCTCATCCTTCTAGCTTGAATGATCTCTGGGGATCCTGTTCATCTTTCCGCTGTATCGACCCTCCATCACCCGGACATTGCCCAGTAAATATCCCAAGTCTGGCTGAGATACGGCTGTCTCGGCGATCTCATCCTGCTGCCAAAATAGCCCACTTCCTTTTTGAGCCTCTGGAGGTAAGGTAGCAGAAGAGGTCCTCTGTAGCAATCCACTCACCATACTCCAGACACTGTCGAGAGATCCTCTGAGCTGGACTCTGAAGATCTGAACCGCCAGCCTGCGGAACTGGAAACATTCCATGAGCCTGAACGTGGTCGATATATAACTGGCGCTCATACTTACGAAGGCCATTTCCAACTTATGTTCGGAGGAGAGTGACCCCGAGAAAGTATGCGATTTCAAGGGAAAAGCTATGACTATACGATATCTGACCACCATCTCGAGGTTATGACGCTGTCCCCCATTGTCTGATACCGAGATGGTGAACTTGTTCGAAACCTGCGCCGGGAAACCATGCTTTCTATATCAGGTCTCAAAGTAGCATTCTGAAGTATAGTGGGTGGTCAGGGAGCGCGACGAATTATCGAAGTATGTCCCAACTACAGAGCCCTCTCCACAATGGAAGCGGTCCGAAGACGGAGTGGAGCTCTGGAGACCACACAACCCAGCCAATCGCCAGTAAAACGATGGCCAGAGGCATTGAATATTGAGCAACAATCAATGTCTTGGCTCTCGTTGAGTCTCTCGAGTATCCTTGTTTTTTGCCTCGTCACCGAGGCAGGAAGTGGCAGACACACCGACGCTTGCGTAAACGAATAGTTGCGAAGCTGGGGAAATGACCCAAACGCGGCACTGCGAGGACTGCGGGCAAAACACGTTATCCCTGCACATAACCCACGCTGTTCCTCGCCCAATTAAATCGTGAAGTTCTCGCTGAACTCTGATCTCTGACCATCAGCTCTGGACTTTGGTAAAATTTTTTAGCAGATATACACCATTCTCCTCCCTTGCATCGTGAACCACGATCACTAGTCACTCTAGCCTCCGCAAAACAAAGGGCACCGCCTCCGCCCCTTCGCCTGGGGCCAGCGACCAAGACTGAGGTTCAACTAAAACCCGAGCTTCATCCGAACGGTCTCGGACCAGTGAGATTTCTGGAATTTACATATGTACTCTGTGACGACGAACTGACAAACGCCTTGACGGATTTTGGATCGGTCCAGTCCAACAGAGGGCCTAGATCTTCCAATCCAGGGACTGTAATTGGCTCGGAAATAGAAGTTCCGTTGCTTTGGTGGGATTGATCCGCTGATGGCACAGACCGAAGGTCCAGCCACGTATCTACCCAACTTCCAGACCATCATAATCGCCACGGGACCCTCCGACTTACCTCTCTCTTCTACGCCAAGCTGCGGCCAGGTGCAACCTGACAAAGCTTGGTTACCCGGAAACTCTTCATGTTCAAGATCACTGCGAAAGTCCCGTGTCAGTCGATGGCGATCTATCACCTACAATGAATGTGCTGACATTTAGCGAAGCCGCCCAGGCCCCAGGCTGACCGAGACGACACAATTCTAATCCGACTTGATCCCTCTCCTTTCCCCATGTCAAGTCAAAAACTTAATATATTGGGTATAAAGTTTCGAGATGCGTGAAGGAAGCTCATCAGTATAACGAACCCCCCCATCCTCCGCAACAACCTCTTCTACGCACAATGCAGATCATCAATGAGGCTTCTTTAGAAGATTTCCCTACCCGGGTTCAATACCTCAAGGATTTCATTGGGTTCACTGCCGAAGATGCTGCAGCTTTACACGCTGCGAAACCTGTTGTCGCCCCGCTCGTCCCAACCATCGTCGACATGGTCTATGAGAAGCTCCTATCCTTCAGCGTAACCGCGAAAGCCTTCGTTCCACGCCAAACGGGATATCAAGGCGCAATACCAACAAAGCTATCAGACCTGTCCGCCGATCATCCGCAAATCAAATTCCGCAAGGACTTCCTCGCCCGCTACCTAGTCAAGCTCGTCACCATGGACTACGATAAGATAGCTTCGTGGGAGTACCTCGACAAGGTCGGGCTTATGCATACGGGTCACATGGGATTCGCCCATCGGTAGGTTTCCTACTTCTCTGGGAGTGTGTTCCGCGCCGAACTGATCGCGTCTTTCCACCAGTGAAAGCAAGNCCCCCACTTCGCGTGGAATACATTCACTGTGCTATCCTCTTGGGTTACGTCGAAGATATCGTCGTCAATGCCGTTTTGACACACCCCGACTTGGACAACGAGACGAAAACCGTGGTACTGAGAGCGCTTAACAAGGTTTGTGATCTTTAATGCTCGTCTCCTTCCCGCGCATATTCAATTGATCGCACCGCGTATTTGTCACTAGATTGTTTGGATTCAAAATGACCTCTTTGCGCGCCACTATCTTGCCGAAGCTGAGACACCGAATAAATTTGGTGTGCTGTCGAACCCTGCTATTGCCGCAGCAGTGGCAGCTGGAACTCTCGCTGTTGGCTTCGCGATCCAATACTTTCGTCTAGCTCGCGCATGACAGTCCTGTATCATTTGATTTGCTTCTGCTCTGCCTACCCACCTAGATTACGACGACTGCTAATACGCCTTTCACCCAAAAAGAGATCATGTATCAGTACCATTCCGCAGCAATACCAAATCCCATCTCGAAACGGAAAGTCACAACTCATCGTATAGCCCAACAAATTTTTGGCGCTCAGGTTGCTAAAGNTTTTTATTCTTTCGCAGGAAAAAAAGTGCTTGCTTGAGGGAGCGGCCCGTGGTGACCGGCCGGTGCCCGAGAGGCAAGTCAGCTGTTCGCCATGCTCCCGTCGATAAACCATGAAACAGCGGTGGATAGAGAGCCCAGCCCGCCCCTGACGGGAAAAGGGGCGCGATGTTTGGTCCCAAGGCGATGCCCAAACATTGAGGACTATTGCCAACGCTCATCTTCTCATGCGATGTCTGGATTCTGCCATCTACCATGATTCTAGCTTGACAGGGCCTTTGTCATACTGCGTCTTCGCCGTGGTCCTTTTCATGTCTTTTGCAAAAACCCCGATCTGTCTACAGACTCCTGACTCTTCTGTGCCCAGTGCGAGTCGAGCGCAGCGTTGGGCGTCTATGTCTACGAAAAGCGAGCCCACATGGCGTCATGCCAGGGCTACGATCACCACGCAGATACCCTTGAGAGGCGGAAGTGATACAGAGTCTCCGACGATCGTTCGCTGCGTATTTCCCTAGTGTTCCGTCATGCAGGGTTAGATAAAGGCACAGTGATATCACCAGACATTTTTGACAAGTGTATCACGGTCAACTCTGACTGATGGCTTTCACTACGGCAGTGACGCCCATCGTCCTGTGCCACCGCTCCAAACTCGAAAACCTTGCCAACTAACGGTGCTAATTCGAAGAAGAAGCAAACTATTTGCTGGAGAACTGGTTACCGACGAGGCCGGAAGCTGGGTCTTGATGGTCCGTGCGTGGCGGTTGACACTCCACGCCCTTATGTCCTGCCTCCGCTCGGAGTGATGTAAGTGAATCCGTGATTGGCCCTCATGATCAGACATTCCGTAATTCATAGAGCGAGATCATCTCACCTGGTTGCGGACCCAGACGTTCCAACAAAGATAGGTCTCCACTTTGTCTGTTCCACCGATAGTTCGGGTCGACCGGACTTTTGTCCCTCCTCACTTCTCGTTGGTGGACAAGTTGACACTGTCGCTAAAATTGGGCAGAGCACAGAATTCCGGTTGCCAATCCTTATGATCACTCACATCTGACCTTCTATGGTCGGAGTTCGACACNTTCCACATCAGGTATCTCGTTATCAAGAAGATTGAAACGGGTAGCTCTTCACGTCGATAACTATTTCAATCCACTGGTTCCCATGTGGCGCGAATCGTAAACTTTGTTCCCTCTTTCCCTTCTCCCATACCCTTTGGCAGCGAGCTGCGAGTATGGCCGACGCTGGCCAAACCATGGATTCCGTCTTTCGTCCARCAGTGAATTTGGGACCGTACATTGGAGTGCTGCTGGTRGGATCGTTYGTGTCGATGGCTTTGTGGGGTACGTGAGTACGCGATGGGCTGTGGGCTCTCAYTCTGACCGCYCTCTTTGATAGGTGTGGCTTGTATGCAAACGTAYTGTCCCCTGTTTCTATCCTCCTTCATTCGTTGACGCYCGTACAATTAGTTTCCAATWCTTCCTYAAGTGCGTAAMGCCGACCTATTCGCCGTAGCCCTCGGGAAATACTGACRGCCTATGAAGTAAATACCCCGGCGACACTTGGCGGTTGAGGACCCTGGTACGTGAAAATGCTCGTATGCTACTATAAAATCCGTTAAACGCTTCGTAGGTCATATGGTCGCTGTAAGTGATTTGTGCGACCCTCTTTCGTGTAACATGCGRAAACCAACTCGGCGTAGGGCGTGCGACACCGTAGAAAAATGTCTGCTAATCGTAGGAAGTGGGTCATCAGAAATTTAACTGAAGNGNNTGGAGCCCATCACGTCTGACCATACTGCCCCTACTTCAGGCTACAAGAGTGTCGTGACTGGCCAAGCCATGACCCCTGGTCCTCCAGGAACGTGAGTGCATATMTTTTGAGCCAGTGCCCACAACTAGCGAGCTWATAACGCACCGTCGGGGTCTTAGAGAATTTACTGTCAGTGAGATTTCCASTGGGCATTTGCCTGTTGCTCGTAAYGATGTCACTGACGTTGRCCGACTTCGCYATAGCTATCAATCATGACAACGGTAAGCAAAGGTCTGTATCTATAGCGGYCTTTCAAGTACTCATTCGACGACTGTTTCAGGCGCTMGTAGCTGTTCCAATCCAACTATACTTTACGTGGAGAATTTGGAGATGTGAGTGCAATTTCAAGCTTTTAATCCGACGTAGCCCTGTCTCACAACGATTTAGTCCCTGGCGTAGTGCGCTATCTGTTGGTCRTTGTCTTGGTGTGTGGAAAATACCACTTGRAAKAATAAGTAACAAGACGATATTGATTGACTGGCTCTAGGTTCCAGCCATTCTRTACCACCTGGGTAAGCTTGGACTCCCGCYATGTATATGTCGCTGGGAACCACTACTAATCAACAATGACAGTGATRAGTATCTACCTCACCACTATGTTTCTCAAGTGAGTGCTACCTCCACTTCAGCTCTCATGACACTGAGTTCTTYACGTACAGACCAACGCTGGCCCAATCTGACCRAGACCTGAGTATCGTGGGTAGCACTTTTCACTTCAAAACGGCGCGCACACAACTGACCTTTCCCCCATTCAAAGAAACTGCTTTCGTCAAGCTTGTCAATAGAAGGCCTTGTCRATGTCGTTCTTGCAATCGGTTTATGTGCRCTAATTTGGCGCATCTATCCTCGATCAAGTGAAACAGTGCAGTCGAAATCGTACAGTYTATTCCATCCGCATCTTATACTAAGTTCTCGRCATCTCATTTTTTATCATCTGATCTCGCAGGACAGTATCGATGGTTCGCCGTCTCATGTTTCTCAGCATCTGTACTGGAATATGGACYGCTGCCTTCGGTCTCGTGTGCATGATAACGGTGAGTGCTTTGAACAATTTKCCACTTGGTCYGCGCTTCACTGCCCCGACTTCTAATNNCNNACTCGTATTRCCTTCTTGATGRTCAGGTTYTGAAATATCCGATGAACCATGTCCACATCGCATTTTGTTTCATCATCTCACCAGTCTACTGCGTGATGCTCCTGGCCAACCTAAACGCCCGATCCTACATCAGAGACGGAATCAGCGTTGTCAATTTTGACAGCCCCGGCGTGTCGGGACTCAGCCTCAARGACCTRTCCTATCGAAGCCGTCGTTCGGTAAGTTTCCTGTTACCACCCGTCATCTACTTAACACTTCTCTTCTCAACTCCGTGAAACGTCAACAGGTGGCTACAACTACCAATCACACTGACCGAACTGGTACGACCATGGCTGCAGGATCAACCAAAGACTCAAAGATGGTACACGTCACTATCGAAACTTCGACACATCCCAGTTACGATGACAGAGATATCAAAGACAACCTAAGTCCTGTATGATTACGAGCAGTTGGGTGGAGTCGACCTTATGTACAAATAATGAYGCGCCTGTAATTTACCATATTATATACAACGTACTTAGTAACCTTCGAAATTTGTCTTCCTGCTTCAGAACCTACGAGATTATGCACTCATCCGGAGCTCGGCCGCGCTGCTCAGTGATGCTAGAGATCTCCTTCTCCTTCACCGGCTGACGCATCTCGTTCAGCCGATTCTTAAGCTCAGCTCCCACTCGGCCACCCCACGTCCACCCTTCCTCTCTCATCGCTACCATCGAGGGGATACCGACTTCATTCAGCGAGATCCATCGATTAGTACGCGCTTCGATCACTGAGCTTAAAAGTGATGGGAAGTATCCGTAAGGTTCGGCGAACGAAGGCGACACGGGGAAAAATGGGATGACAACGCTGGGAGAGCTAGCGTTCAATGCATCGTTAGCACTGGTAACGGTTGCCGCTGTGACAGGCGGTGGAGGCGGTTGAGCGGYGGGATTGGCTGCAGAGTCGGCTGCTGCTGCAAGGTTCTCCTGCCGTTCGCGTTCCTCCCGGAGCCTTCGCCTGCGTTCCTTCCGCCTTTCGACCTCGTATGGTTCTCCTAAGSTATAGCTTGCTTGTATGGCTCTGCTAGAGGACATGAGAGCTGGAGCGGGCGCCGACCACGTTGTTCCCGACTCTATGACGGTCGTAAACGCACTGTTGGTCATCCTGGCTTTCGGAAAGTCGGGGTGGTACTTTGACTGGAAACAAGGGAGGAGTTGGGCAAGGATCATGGCCACCGCAGCCGTGTCTTGAGAATCATATGAACGTCGAACGACTCCTTCGATCCCCATCTCATCCTGCACCTTCGTTTCGAAAAGATCTTCATCGACTAGACCCAATCGTACGCCATTTGCTCGAATGTACGCCAAGAAATCATCTTCGTCATAGTCGCGAGTCGATTGGGGATCCTGGGGCTGTTCTCCACTTCCAGATGGTGGGTTGAGATCTATCTTAACCCCTCTTTCCTTCAATCGATTCAGCTTCTCCTGGATTCGAACTCGGGCCGAATCTTTCACAGCGTCGAGGAATCTACCCCTTCCCAACGTTCCCGAGACGGCGCAAGTCCTATCCTCGAGATTTTGCCCTCTCCTTCCACTATCATCTCCATCCGTGAATTTGAAATCTAGATCCTTGATATTAACGGGAATAAGGCTCGAACCCATATTCAGGTGTAGCAGTTTCTGGAACATGGGGTACCCGAATGGCAGACCAGGCACGCCGGGGGGTGTTGGTACCAAGTACTTTAGTCCAATCTCGGACGTATAAAAGTCGAAATACGTGTCATCCCACTTCGAGTCGTCGAGTCTTCCAAACTTGGGATCAGTGTCGAAAAGGGCGAGGTAGTCCGGATCCGTGAGCAACCTCATCAACCCTTTCACTCCCCTCGTCGCATCCACAAATAGGGCTAAGTGTCGCAGCTCTGTGCAGTATTTTGCGAAGGGCAAGAGGGCAGCCAAGGTAAGGGTTGCTTCTGGGCTATTGGTGCTTGTGGTCTTCCCTGTGGGTACCTGGTAATCGTCGTTGAACCCTGCGATTTTCGTCATCCCATATGCCGCCATGGGTTCGCAACACAGGATTAAGACCTCGATGCACCCTCCCCACCTTTGGGCTATTGTTTCAACATCGGATTGAGTGAGGTACATAGGGAACTGGTGGGATATTTCAAAAGTTTTTAGAGCGAATCTTGGTCGAAATACGCGTGTCGACTGGGAACCTGCTCCAGAGGGGACCGACCGAGAGTGTGGTGTTGCGACGTCATCGATATCGTGAAGGAGGCTCAAAATCGGCTCAATAGTCTTAAGGCTTAAACACATCTCCTCCCCCTCCTCCGTCACAGACCCAAACGTCTCACACATTGCCTCATACCCCGAATCCGCATCCGCGCAGCACAAAATCTCCAACCTCTCCAACCTCGCGGGACGTGTATCTCGACCAGTCGACGGCCCATAGCAAGCATATGCAATGGCCTCGAAAAGACCTCGAATTTCCCTGGGACGAGTGAGGATTCCAGGTGGAGTATTGATGTGCAGGTACACGAGATTCTGTGGCCAACCCGGGAAACCTTGTGAGGGAGATGCAGGAAGGGAATTCGATATGATCAAAGGATCGATGGTCGAAGTAGGGACATTAGAGTCTCTGGAGGAAGTAACAGGCGGGGGAGCTGACAAGAGCAACTTCTTCGCATCGCTGAGCGGGATGAGGAGGTTGAGCTCTGTCAACCTTCTGAAGGTGGGAGTGACGACTGGGTCAAGCCGCTCTGGTGGGTGAGATGGCGAGGACGAAAGGGTGGTGGATGGCTGAGTTGCTTCAGGAAGATGGGCTAGTAATCTTGATGACGTGGCGGGGAGTTGGAAACCGCTTGTGGACGTTGAAGGGGGATCAAGTGTTTGCTGCCCCAATGGAACTGTTGCAAGGGAAGGCGTGGTGGCCAGGGAAAAGGTAGGCCCTGACTGGTGGACAGCAGGCTGAGGACCCTCGACATTTCCTTCCAATTGGTCGTCCTCCCGCATTGGCTGATCCTCACCCTGCGCTAGCTGAGCATCATGTCCTCGAGACTTGTCAACGTGACCAACGGCCGTAGATCCAGCCAACGGCGACCCAGCAAATTGGCCCATTGCGGCCACTTCCCTAGCCCTACGTTCTTCCGCAGCCATTCTGCTCTCCTCCATTTCGCGCTCAAAGCTCCTCCACCCCTTTGGCGCACACTTATCCAAACCAACATCACTCGGCCTGCCCCACCCATTACCATAAAAATACTGATAATCGATTGTTTCAAGTGAGGGAAGCTGAGCCAGGTGCTCAAGAAGCGGAGCACAGTGATAGAATCTAGGGATAACCAGATGGCGTAGTTTGCGGAGGGGCGGAACAGGTAAAGCCGAGTCATCCGGCTCCTCGTGGTCTTCGCCTGATTCTGGAGGAATCCTGAAAAGGGTGCAGAGTAACGCTGGGAGGTAGAGAGATACTGGAATGAACGAGGCGAGGCACAACGTTTGGAGGTTCGGCATCCTCCTCGGAATCTCTGCGAACTGCGTGGCGAGTGTCATCGATATCGTTCGTTCAGGTCGAATAAGGGAATCTACCCCGTCTTCCCTTGCTTCTCCAATACCGTAGAGCAGGCTCATGAAATGCCTGTCGTCGTAGATGTAAGGGCTGAGGCCAAGATCGTCGGGTCTGTTAGGATCGACCTTGGAACACCCAAAGACCTCGACACGTAGCTCAAGGCGCTTGACGCCTTCGTGCATGAACACGACAGCGTGGTTGAGAGGGTTGTCGGCCCAGGTGAGGGTGTGCATTCTGGGTAGGATGGCGAGCCGAGGGCGAGTTACTGCGATGTCGTTCAAGGCAGTCTCTGTCAAGCAGGGTCGGGTATAGACCAGATGACGGACGCGTCTGGCATAGCAGTCAAATCGTGCCCAAGACTCTGGGGTAGGTGGTGCACGAAATGACTGAAACTGCGTCAGTTGAAGGACAAGTAAATAGACATTGAAACCTTACGAATAGTTCGTGCTGTCGCCGCCTTACTCCGTGGCTCTCGTCATCGAAATCAGGATCAGGATCTTCGTCACTGTCTTCGTCTTCATCGTCACTTGCATCGTCGTCGATGAGGCCGAGGAAAGCCTTGACACCGGGTTTCCATGAATCAGGGATCCTTCCTGGTGCTTGGCCGCTCGAACAAAGACCATTCAAGCTGTTGAGGGGTTGTTTCGAGCCCCAAGCACCGTCGAGGAGTGCGAAAAGGCGCTCAGGACGATCTACCACGCGCCAAAGCACGTCCAGAGCGATCGGACTCCAAAGCCGACAGACGAGGGCGTTGGCAAGGTTGTATGAGGGTTTGTTCGGTCCAGTTGGCGCCGTCAATCTCAATGGTTTGGGATTGAAAAGATTTGACAGCGGTTGATGTGCTGGAAATTCGCAATGACAACTAATGGCATTCTTTCTTTCTTCATCCTCGTCTCTCTTCATCCGTGTCTTCTGCTCGTCGTCGTCTTGGGCAAGTGGGACGTGGAATGGTGAGGGAAAACTGGGATAGCCTAGCCCAGATTTAAACAAATCATCTTCAGGGCTACACTGGTCGCACGAGCAAGCGCAGTAGGATGGAAACGCTGCTACTTCGAGGTCTTCATGTTCACGGTCGTGCAGGCCGACCTGCGAGTGGTCCAGATACGAGAATATCAGGGACAAGAGCTCCGGGATTCTGGCCACTTGTTGCGACGCTCGTAGTGAGATTATTCCCCGTGGAGGAGCATCCTTTGCTTCAGGCCTCATGACGTTCGTGCTGCACCCCTATGAGTCTACCCGTGTCTCGGGTTTTGTAGGTACAACAGGTACAACACACCTAAAATGTCTTTTAGACCTCCTATCCGTTGGCAGGACCACTAGTGGCCTAATCCTGCTGAATATTGAGTATAAGAAAGTGTCTTAGGGATGAAATTTCATCATACTTTGGTACTCGTGGGTGTGGTAAGAAGAGCGTGGTCGCTAAGCACTCTGGGAGTCGGGTGACAGTCGTGCCGGGCCAAATAGATGTAATCAAACGCGTCGCGTCGCGTCCCATTTATGCAAAACTCCAGAGATAGGGATTCTCAACGCAGATCGCGTGTAAAGTCGCGTCAGCTGGTATGGTTGTTGTGTCTCAAACCCGATTGAAGGAAAGAGGATTCAGGGCTCTGGTGCGCAAACTCAAGGGGGGCACCGTCCTTGCTAGAAGGAAACTTGGTGAACGACCGGCCACAAGGCAGAGTTTCGTTGAGAATACCCACCGAAGAAAAGCTCACGGGGATTGGAGAAGAAACACTCTAAGCCTGTAGACGAATTACACAGATAAATGCCTTGCTTCTGCTTATTTGAGGCTGGTAATTTACCTGGTACAGAGCCTTGAATGGGGAGTATGTCCTACGCGAAACAAGGGGAGTCCAAAGATGCTACTACGGGTCCATGGCCGTGATACTCAGTGCATGATGTACAACGAAAGGTTAAACCTAGAATGTAGTTCAAATCATAGAGGCATAAACAAGAATCCGAGACTTGAGTCTTGACCATCAAGGTACAGAAAATCCTGCCTCTTCGTTCAATTACCCTAACCACCCAGACTTCAAACTCGGCAGCCGTTTCAACGATCCAGGTGTGCCAGGTTGACTGTTGAGTCCGCTCCCGTAACTAGACCCCGCTTGCCTCTGTTTCTGCCCATTCTTCCTGCCTCCCAGACCTGGAAGACTGAGCACAGCAGGCGATCCTGGAGGTGGAGAATGAAATGCGATGCTCGACATTGGACTGAACGTCAATGCCTCAGACTCTGCACTACTGGGTGATGACGCGGTTGTGGGGTAATTAATCGAACTTGCGTTTCCGCTGGTATCTTGGGACGAAGATGTCTTCGGCCTGCTCGGAGGCGATGATGGCTTGGCCATAGACGAGGAGGCTCCAGAGGTCGATTCGGAAGAAAAGCTGATCTTCCTGGACCTCTCAATAGATGCGATGTGTTGGGGCGGTAATGGACTAATGGGAATGTTCGAAGATGGAGGAGGTGGGCGGGGGTACGGCACTGTGATGAGTGGAGATGCAGGCTTTCGCTGACTTGGCACGAACGACCATCTCAAGCGACCACCGCGGCCAGTATGTCCTCCATCACTCTCGGGTAAAAATCCTTCAGGGTTTAGAGCCAACTCCCGCAGATATCGCCTTCTAAGCAATTCATCCGCTCGATTGTTAAGGTAGAGGCGCTGGCCCATGGCGGAAATGAGTAAAATGAAAAATGGTGCTGCGATTCGCTTTGCCGTCTGCGTCGTCCACTGTCCACGCCAATCGACAGAAACAATGAAAAGGGCTGTCGAGGTAGCAGCACTGACCATGAAATACCACAGGCAAGCCCTATTCAACGGAGTGAGTCCGAGGTTGGAAACGTGTTCTGAGGGTTTGGTCAAGAGTTGGTAGAGCGAAAGGAAGAAGCTGAGACTGAAGAAGAGCATCGAAGATCCGTAGTTGACTGGGTTCCAGGGCGGTAAGTCCCTGATTGAACAGTTGTTTCCGAACAGGGGAAGCCTCTCATCAGGTAGTCTTATCGAACGATGTTGGGCCGCCGTAGCGATCTATCAGGCAGGTTGAAAGCGGCGTTCGTCAATCTTGCGCTCGTAGATCCAAACCGATCAACAGGCTTACCCAGCTGCCTATCATCGCAACGTATATCGTGCTTAGTAGCGTAAGTACTGCACAATCGTTGGACCAGAGGATGATGGTCCTCTTGGCTACCAGAGCGCCATGGGCTGCGACTACTCCAATTGCAAAGGCTTGGGCGAGGGATGTTGTGAGCTGACATTGTTCAGTCTTCAGGGAAAGGTTGAACAGAACAGAAATTGCGAATCCTAAAGCCGACCAGCGAACGATGAAAAACCTAGATAGGAGTGAGAAATATGGCAAGTGGAGGCGACGAATACGAACGGCAGTCGACTTACGCCCAGGGATCTGGCTTTCTCAACTCAACCCAACGGATCTTCCGAACGAGATGAACTTCATCGGGGACGAAGCAAATACTTAAGCGTAGATATGGTGAGCAAGTCATTCTTGGAAGACGAGGTACGCTTACAAATCCCAGATAAGCAACGAAAATGCAACAAAACCTCCTATAGAAAGTGCGACTAGATAATTTCATGAGAGTTAACAGGGAGTCCACTTCAACAAACGATGCGAGAATCTGACTGGTATCAACTTGGAGCGAAGTCTCTTTGCTTCGCAAATTCCCCTCGAACGAAGCCATCGCAGATGCCACAATCAGGTTGGTCTTAGCCTGCTTGAAATCCCGGAATTTGAATGGAAGGGCAAAAAGGTGGTTAACAGAACTTTGAGAAAGTCGTAAAGAGACGATGAGGCTGGTCGGAAACCGTTATCGCTGAATAAAAGAGAGAAGGTGAGAAGAAGGAGTGTAGCGAAGAACGAACGAAAAGACCAAAGGAACCCGTCCAGAGGAGGTTCTGAGACGGGTCTAAACCTCTGAACTTTATTAGAGATGATAATCATGGTCTCATGACCCATAGCACCTCAAGGCCTGAAGCACCATCTTTCCGGGAACACTCCAACCGTTGACAGACAACGAAGCACACTCTGGTCGGAGGGGGCCGAGACAGCAACCCATAGCTGGGAGAATGTCAGCGTCTCCAAAGAACGTTTAAGATAGCACCCACGCACCACGAATGAAAGCTTCTTCGAGCCAAAACTCGACGTATGCGGTCGATTGATGTGTGCCTGGCTCGACTCCAATTGACTTATTTCCGTGGTTGATCGACGTCGAGACGGAAATATCATCGTGAGAGCTCTCCATTGCAAAAGTGAGCCTACAACCGCATTACCAGAGAGCCTTGCCCGGGTAATGACACCGAAGCACTTATACTTGCCACGAACGCTTCAGGACGGGAAACAGTTTCCATTTCTATGAACTTGCAGACGCAGCTGAAGGAGGTACAAGTGGAGTAGAACCATTAACCTTGAGGTCGTCTTCCTTCGCTCCTAAGATCTCCAGCAGGTCGTTCCTCGCAAATATCTGAGCAGCTTGAATCGCATTAGGTGTACCAATCCGTGGATCAGCACCGCTTTCCACGAGAGCCTTCACAATCTCCGTGTATCCCTTAAACACCGCACCTCCAATGATAGACTGTCCCAGATCGTTCAGCCGATTGGGATCTGCTTTGCGTTTCAACAATTCTTGCGACAGAGACGTATTCCCAGCGTAAGCTGCGAGCATCAAGAGGGTATTGCCTAGAGGTTTGAAGGGGTGCCGGGTGACAGCGTCAAGGTTTGATGATGTCGTCAACAAGGTGTATCAATCAAGTGGGTGAACTCTCACCTTTGTCGTTTGTGAGATTGACTGGAAGGCCAGAATCGACAGCGGCCAACAGCAATTCAGAGTTACCCTGACGCGCCGCATCGAACATTTTTCCGGCGAACTGGATCGTCTCTGCAGGTAACGACGAAACATCGGGTTTCGAAGCAGGTTGATGCCGTTGGGTGTCTTCAGACGCCTGTCAGACGAGCGAGCAGTGGTACGGGTACGTGTAAATGTTAAGCTGATTCACCGAAGTTTGTATACTCGCCATTGCTGCAAATCGGAAATTGGATGTACGGTCTGCAAGAGCAGGAGGTGGACTAGAAGAAAGAAGCAAGGGTGGCGATCAAATGACGACTTGGTCAGTAGCACGAACGAGATTCCAAATCAAGGCACGGCGCCCACAGATGCCGGTCACGAGTTCTCACATCGAGTCAAAGCCTATAATCTACAATTTCGAGGACTAAAATAGTCGTATATGATACACAAGTCTGTGCTAAGAACGGAAGTCCCACAGCCACTAGTCAGAGACGGCATCGGATTTCTTTGATTTTACATGACGAGTCGATCCAAACCCTCCGGAACCTACGAAGAATGTCAAGAAATCACCAGAGANGGGGGAATAGATAACCAAAACGCACCGTCCATCCATGAGTCGCCGCAGCACGCTTGAAGCCAGCCAAAGATTCAGCAACACTGTAAGGCCTACCGCAAGCATTAAGCATCGAGTTTCGTCAGGTCTTATACAGCGTTTCTAATGAATGGACTCACTGTTCCCAGTTCTTAGCCAATCGTGCCGGCCTAGGATCCAAATTGGAGATGGCGAGCTTGATTTGGACAAGAACGGCGGGGATCGTGTAACTCGGAAGCCAGCCTTGTGATATCAGAGGACTGAATCAACAGCTCTCAGCTGCGATATAGTTAAAGGTACATACCGTTTGACGTTAAAAGGTCCATACAAATCGAACCACCTACAATGCAGGCTAGGATTTAGAGCCGTCAGAACCGGTGAAAGCAAAGATGCGTACCTCCAGTAACATGTCCACCGCCACCATGAATGAACGGCAAGAATCTAGGCGTAATAATCCTGAAGAACGGTGGAGATAGCGGGAACGTAGGAGGGAACCGAATCTCAAAGATGATCGAGTTAACCTTCCTGTTCAGACCAAAAGTAAGGTCAGTCCCGAGTCATCCATCCAGCAAAATTAAACGTACTTCTCCTTCAAATCCTTTGCAATGGGAATAACAGGGTCAAACGAATGCATCTCTACGATCCACTGGTACAGATTATCACCAATCAGATCAGGAGGCATATACCACCCCAACTCCTTCAGGCTCTTCGCTGTGTCCTGTTCCCTCAGCATCGCCTTCAACTCTTTCTGCAGCGCCATCGACGCCCCACCGCTCGATTCGAAAGGTGGTAACATCAGGTTCGCCACCGCCTGCTCGACATACTCCGGGTTATGTACCCAATCGTCTTTCGGTCTCTGCACCGGCCCGGAAGCGGCAGGTCGGGCAACTTTGGGTTTCTCGGGGATACGATAGTCGTCTTCGTCATCGATATCCATATCATAGTGATCGTGATTTTGAGACTGCCGTTCCTTGCCCTTGTATTCTTTAGAAGGATCCAAATTGAAAATAGCCATATCTTCGTCATCGAAATTCTGTTCGACGAATTCGGCCTGGCGTAAAGCCAACAGACTCTCGATCTGATGAGCCGGGTCGGGAATCTGGATACCCTTCCCGCCAAGGACTGTCTTGTGAGCTGGGTCAAGTTCCACATAGCTTAATCCCCGAGACGAGGCTTTGGTCGATGAGCCTGCACTGTCGCTGTTACCAGATACTTCGCTTAGAGATGCTCCTTTGATGAGAAGGTAACGGCTTTCGAGAACAAAATCGCATCAGTAAAGAAAGCGCTGGTTCCGAGCTCGACACATACCACATAATCCAAGTCGTATCTGCAACCACGAAATAAGGGTTGGAAGAAACAAACTTGCTCGGCAGGTTGACGATTTCGGCCAGAGCAACACAGTTGGAGGGACAACTCTGACTCTTCTTCCACGTGCTCTGAGATCCCTGGGCGTACGTCCCCATCGAGACCGAAGCATCTTTCGCCAGATATACACCTATCGATCAAATTGGTCTCAGATGGTTCATAGTGCGGAGAAGGGAGAGCGAGTCACCATTTCCGTACGCTCGACCATTCGCAATGTGCTTGTACCACAATCCGTGTCGGACAATCTAAGGTCAAGTGAGCGCATATCCCTAGCATCAACGAAGCGATTTACCGAATGCCAGTTCCTCAAGGGAGACCCATGGAACGCCTAGCAGAAATTGTCAGAATGAAGCACACAACGCCACAAGTCGATCTCACATAAAGGACCGGATATTTGCTCGCATTTTTATCCGCCGCGGAAGCTAGCTTCACAGCGGTGTTGAATTTGGCTTCAGCATCAGGTGCACCGACGGTCAACCTAAATTGTCTCCAGTTCTTGTCTACATACGAAGAAGTTAGGCAATGTGTGAATACAGGAGATTCAACCTCGATCGGTGTTGGGAGAGAGCGATAAGGAAGAGGGAAGACGTACCGAGATTCTGAATCAACTCGTCGCCTGAGGTGATCTCTTCGATTAAGGCTGTGCACGAACCCACGATCCTAGGAGGGTGGAAAACGAGCGCTGTGAGTTCAAAGCGTCTAGTGCCAAAGGGGGTTCAGGTAGAAACGTACCAACGAAGGATGAGCCAAGCAGCGGGAGATACAGACGGATCGATCTCTCGAAGCTTCGGCTTACTCTTACCCACTGTAACCTTCCTCTCAAGATGTTTTTTCATATCCTCGATCTAAATCAGTACGATACTCGTCAGCAACATGGGTTCATAAGCAATCGATGAACCCGGGGACTCACAGAAGGGAGCGTATCAATCAACTTCGAAATCGCCGCTCTCATCTATTGCGAAAACGGGAGTGGAACAATTAGATTCGTGGAAAAGATAGAACGAACGAGCTTAGAGCTCACCTGAATCTTGGACAACTCATCAAATTCAACCAATCCATCGGGTCCAGCCTGCAACTCAGCCTCTTGTACCGGCTGGACTTGATTAGCCGATGTTGTCGGGTGATAATAGTTCACCTTAGGTACGTAGGCACCCGCAGGTATATTTGCTGGAAACGGCACACGGAGACCCATGCCCACCGGGAGAGGATCGTCCATAGCACCTTCAACTGCCGCAACATAGGCAATAGATACTAGGAGGTCGACAGTCTTGGGATTGTGAGAGATTTCGTACTGTAGGTTTCACATTGGTTCTAGTGTTCTAGGAACAAGGAGTATTATGGCTTACCTCGAGCGATGGACCGCGATTCAAGGAATAGTATTGGTAGGAGCATAGAGTGGAGTCACAAACGTAGGGCTTAAGGGCTTCATAGTCGGCGCCCAGCTTGTTGTGGCAGACGATGCAGTATTTGGTACAGAGCTGCAACGGTGGACGTTAAGAAGTATCATCCCGAGAACTGCAGTGACGTTTACCGTTAGACGACGAATGAGATAAGAAAAAGCNTGTCAGAGGAAGATTGATAGGTTCATTATTCGACAGCCCAGCTAGAGGGTCGTGTGGGAGGGTCAGGCTCCTCGCCAATTGGGCCTCTTCCTTGTCAGCCGCCGTGATTTGCTGCGGGGTGTCCATCAGCACCATCAAAAGCGAGAGCATGAAACTTACCTTCATCATGCTCGATAACACCTCCTCGGGCGTCCTTTGATGCTTCTCAGTTTCCTGATGTAAGACTTCGGCACCTGCCCAGCCAAGACCAAACTTGCGCCGGTACTGGACAACCCGGAGGAATGCCTGGTCGATAAGGGATTCAAGGGCGTTGCTTAGACTGAACCTATCAAATCGTTCCGGATCCACCTCCTCGACTTCCTCGACTACCACTGGCTCTTGTATTTCTTCCGCTTCTTCATCATCCCAGTACTCATACTGCCTCTCGAGAGCCGCTTTCTCCGCCTGGATACGAAGCTCGTCTTCCGCATCTGTGATAATCAACCCGTGCTTCCTCACAGCCTCTCGCGCGTGCTCGTAGCCCGGCTTGTACTTGGGACTCAGACCGACCTTGAACGTTAGTTCAGCACTGATTTTTTGTGCGGCCGATGTGTAAGTCCCGTCGCTCTCCAAAACAGGGTAGACACCGCGGAACCCTGAAATTAACAGCACGAGGCTGTGTGACTCGGAGAGGAGGCGTCGGTCCCATGCCATCAGGGCACGAGGCGGAATCGATTGCGCCAGCTGGATGACGGGGACCGAGACGGAGAGGATGAAGTCGTCCCCGCCGCTGATTCGCATGAAACCAGGTTTATATTCTGAGGCCACGACGTCGAGGAAGTTGGACTGCAGCAGCGAGAGGACGGCCTTTGGCTCGCTTGAGACAGTGCCAATGTCGTCCATGTCGTCGTAGTCGTACTCGGCATCCGATTCGTCACCCTCGTCTTCGCTCTCGGAGTGGTTCTGGATAGGAGCTTTGGCTGCCTTGGGAGCTACGGCAGCGGCGACGGAGGCAAAAAAGGTATCGATAATCTCCTTGATGGGTCGCGCACGTTGGTCGACGACACCCTCGACGACGGCCTCGAGGCGAGCAGAGATATCGGGGTCGACAGAATGGCAGAAGAGTGAATGGCTCTTTGGATATTCAGACGTATCTGCAACGGAATTGAGCGTCTCATCGAAAGCTGTTAAGGTCGTCGCACCTGAAACGAGAAAGTTGACGCTCAGAACCTGCTTTCCATGGCCATCCTCGATAGAGATTTCGAACGAGCCATCGTCCTCCCCTGCTCCTATCCCTTCAGGGAGATTAGATGCATTTTAATCGAGCTCAGACCACGTACTCTTCAATCGTAGCCCATTCACAGCATACTCGGCAGCACTCAATATCTCCATATCCTCCAAGTCTGCTTTGAAGCGCCGCCTCCCTTTGAGGTGGGCATTCTTGTTGATGTCGTAGACAATGTCCATAGGTTCATCTAGGCAGAAATCAGCTATCTCATTCTTTGACGATTCACCGCCCAGTGCACACCATGTGCTGTTTTCTGGCGTTTCGTGCTGGACCCTGCTCTTGTTGACTAAATCCCATGACCAGGTTGGAACTGTACGTACCTTGGATGGAATCGTGAGTTATCGTCCTCGTTAAGACCATCGCTGAAGGCCCGAGAACGACGACGATGACGGTGCTGGTGTGGTGGTGGTAGACAGTCGACAAGCGCCCACTAAATTCGCGCGACGCGTCTCACAGTTTTGACCCAAATCGTAACGTTTTGGCTCAAGATTGTGTGGGAAATGTCAGAGTCTCACGGGCCAAAGTTTGAAGCCAATCAGATTTCAAAACGCCCAAACTTTTTGCCGAAAAAACGTCGGTGTCATGTTCATGAAAAATCTACAACTGCTGCATTCGCGAATTACGGTCAGTCTCAGTCTCTAATATATCTCCCTTCCTCCCGCTCTAATATACCCGGTTATCATTCGATCACTGTTCCTCGATGATCGCTGCGATGGATAAGACAAGGCCGAGCTTTCCATTATGAGCCCCTGCCTCTGCTGTAAGTGGAGTTGTTCTGGAAAAGAGGAACGATGCCGTGAGTGTTCAGTTCATCCCCCAGATGATACAGGATCAAAGTGCCCCCGTGAGCATTGACAATTGAATGCCAATACCTTTCAATAATACGATCCAAGAAATCCTGGTGCTCACCCGATGGTTATTTGAGGCGTCAGCGCTATAAATAGCAGAGAACGCTCTCGCCTCCTCGTTTGTCAAGATCCCCTGCTGCGTCATCGACTGCAAACATCTCTGTAGGGACTGCGCATCAATTGCGCTCGCCAAATCCAGGGGCTCGTCCGCGTTGGGTGGGTGTGAAATCGAGTATGGGAGTAAGTCGTACATTGCCAGTAACGTCATAAGCCGCAGTCGAAGTTCGTCTGAGCTGTTCTGGCCTCCTGCGGATGTTGAACCGGCGCCATGGATCGTATTTTGGTTATGGCTGACTTGAATTGCCATGATGTGTTGCAAATGCTGGTGGTCGGGGTGGAAATCGTGGTCGAGGAGACAACTATACTGGGGAAGGTAACGGATGGAACCCACTAAGGGTCCCAGACATCCACAGCACCCCTATATACCTCATACAAGCTGTTGGGATTCATTGATCTATTATGGCGCTAGGCGTTTCCCGGTGTCTAAATGGTAAGTTCAATTCACATCAAGTCGATTGGATCTCTTGTTGTCGCGACTGAGTAGTAGTACTGCCGTGCTAGCGCTCGGTAAGGGCTCAAAGCGGAACTGAGTAAAAGGCGCATTGCGGCTCGGGACCGGTGCCTCAGCCTCGGCGATCCACTTTCTCCAAAGTTTAAGTTGATATTTCAGTGACATTCATCTGTCTGACATACACGGCAGTTGATAAAAGATGAGTATGTAASGGCTTCAAGAGTKGAGGAGCTTTTGAAACACGTTTATCKAGTCCATCTTACCGTGGCATCCACGCTGCCCGTTGTGTGCGTGAGCGTAAGCTTTCCGTGAGTAAACTTCAGGGCCATTGGTAGGCTACGTCAACTTCTTTTAGTCAAGACAACAATCTCCATCACCATTTAATCACCCTCATCGTATACTTGGTTGAACCGGCTTACCCGCCGCACCGACACCGTGGAAGATAACCTCCCGAGCCATGCACGGGGTGGAGGTTGTCCACGGAATCGACGGACATTGCACACAGATATCGAAATGGGGTGATACTTGTGGGAGAACCCCTCAGGCATCAAACAGGTGAGCAGTACATGGGGAACTGAAGAAAAATGAGAGACGAAAGGGGTTCTYCCAACGGAAACTTAATGGGTATATGGAGATAACACGCAGTCCGCCGGCGCCCAACAGTGTATCCCCGAAATCAAGTATTATAGATGAACGGAACGCAGAAAACTGCGAAGAATGTTGTGCATCCACAATGTGTTCAAGCATATTGAAGTCGGTTGATATCTTGATGCCCGGGACAGGGGTTGGCCAAGGGAGCGTTGCCCTGCGAACATACGCTGTATTCCACGCGGCGAAGGGAATTGAGATTTGGAAGGGCTTTGTAAATCGAAAGAGTTGTGATCGGCGACTCTGCCCTCGTACACMTACACARGACAATTGATGATATTCAAGTTGCACGTGCATGGTATCATTGGTATCTAACAGAAACGAAACTTGAAGTTAATTTGGCTTTCATTCTTCCTGACAAGTGCTCCGAGCCCCGAGTCGACAACTCCACAACTGGACGATCGTAGTACACAGGCCCCATTGATGGTTAATAATAACTATCACTTGGAAGGGCACGACGGARCCTCGAGTACCATTGTACCGCACTAAACCCTGGTAACTAGTGATATCATGATGGCGAACTTTTTCACCAGGAAGGCAAGATTTCCGGATCCATCCTCAATCATAATAAGATCTCAACTGTCTTCCCAGGCAGTTAGACTGGCACCGGGAGATGTTGAATGGAATGACAGATGGACATCCCTRCCAATGGCGAGTGCCAGTGATCGCCGTCGGTTTTAGATGCAGACGCTAAGTTGTCTGTAATATGTAATAGCTAGCAACAATCCAGGCGAGGCACTCCGAAGGTTTAATGTTACTTTGCCCACCTTCCGGAACTGAATAAATAAAGATAGGACAGGCCGACCACCACGTAGTGCCARGAAAGCAGACGAAAGTGTAGGTAATGTGGGCGTCTATGTAGGCTTGCCGAGACAAAGGCATGTGGTCGTACGGCCTTTTCCTAGATCAAAGAGGCAAATCCATGCTCGAATTGGGTCTAGTCTGTGTCTTAGGTTCAAAAGATATGCCAAACGATTTCAGAAGCGCCAAATGGAGTGAAGTTATAGAGGAATAGTGGCAGCAGAGAAAGGTATGTATGTACCTATGGAGACAGGAAAGAAGAAGGTATATTACAAGCATATGCGAATAGGCAGAACTTGGATATKAGAAGACCACCGTGGTCGTCAAGGGAATGGCTACAAAAACGGAATACATAGCGCCGAAGAACAAGGTGAGCCATAGTTGTCATCGAATCACAGTCCGAAATGCACATATGGGGCCCAATCGAGGACATTAGCGTCTCCTACGTTCTTTCGCAGCTCCCCAATTGCATGGTGAAGTGCATACGCCGCCTGCGATCCATCTAAGCACTTCGTACCRTCGAGCTCTGGGCTTCTTGTAATAATTTCGCGATAGAAGCTCTCAGCCACMAGCGGAGCATGACTGTCACTGATTGACCACATCGTCCCGACCACGCCTCGGTAGCCTGTCGCAAGCATTCCAGCCGCCAGGTGWACAGATTCCTCGCTGAGCTTAACGTCACCAGTACTGGTCTGGCAAGCCGACAAAAACGCAAAGTCAGCGTGTTTCAAATTTGACTTCATGACGGTGGAAAGGTCAAGTATCCCATCACCAAGCGCGAAGCCACTTTTGAGCGGTTCCTGAGCGTCTTGGRTTCCATGGCAAGCCAGATGGATGAAGSTATAGYTGTCCATGGCGTCGAGTCCAGCACGCCTCACCGCATCGCCGCCCTCCAACCGTTTTGTCTTGATCGAGTGACCGTCGAGGACTTGAGCAATACGGTTGATTTCTTCCTTTGTGCCCGGAATGGATGGGAAGCCAGGGGCGTGGGGTTGACTCAACATACAGAGTCCAACTTTGTCGTCGTGTCTGGGGGCGATGCGTGCATTTTTGACTCGTTCAGTGAGCATGGCGACGGTTGGAATATAAGATGAGACCGCGTAATCAAGGATGGTCTCAACTTTGTCGGTATCTTGATATGTTCCAGCCGCATGGAGGGGAAGRGATGTTAATGGTCCAGTAGRACACCACCAAATCCTTKTTTGCGGATTCTTGGACCGCTAAGAGAAAATTAGACTTTTCACCATCACGATTGACGGCCCTATAAAACTCACCGACAATGCCAGACCGTCCAGAACTGGTTTCACCACAGATTTCCATAGCTCACATAAAACTTCCTGGAGAATCTGCGAGGGTGACTCTTTTCTTCCAGCTCCTTTCCGTGCCGGACGAAAACCTCGAGCGCCCTCAATATCCAGATCACAGCTCCGTTGAAGTAAGTGGTGGTGGAGAAGGGATGCTCGAAGCTTGTCTCGAAGCTTCTCTGCAATCTCATGGGAGAAGTTGAGTAGATCGATGATCATTGGCTCGTCAAGCCTGGGAAGGAGAATAATCGCCCGAGACAAAGTTGTCGTCTCGCTAACATGGAGGATAACGACCGGGCCTGTTTCTGGAAGATTTTCCAACCAGGCTTTAGAATCTTGAGGCTGGAGAAAGTTTTCGAATCCTGGAATGGTCCTTCGGATGGTTTGAATCAAATTGTCACGCTCTCTGGCCAAGCGTGCGTGCGTGGCTGCCTCTTCTTGCAATGAGATTCTGGACGACATCACCTGGCTTTGTTCGTCACGTCTTCTCGACTGGGTACTAGCGTTCTCTAATTTTTGACAGACAATCTCGAGTTGGGTGGCAAGGGCCGGGTGACGGGAACGGAGATCTTCCAACGGTGTGCGCAAACTGCTGAGTTGGCTCCATATAAGCCCGCGACCCTGCTCGAGCCATTCCACTGCTTTATTATTCCGTCCTAGCGCAAGGGCATGTCCGGAAGCAGTGAGAACAAACTCAGAAAGGTCGGCTAGCTGTGTGTGGCGCTGCTCCACTGTCTGTTCAAGGCCGGCCAACTGGCGAATGGATTCGATAGCGCAATCAAGCGGTGCCAAGTCTACGCCGGGACTTAAGCCAGTAGGAACGATCGGCAAAAAGGCAGCCCAAGCCTTCGCTGCTTGGAAACGAATGCGGGGAGCTGTAGTACCCGACGTCGCAGCCGCAGCATAACAGTGGAGTGCCCTGTCAAAATCATCGGCACTCCCTGTTGCCACAAAAAGCTTCTGCAGAATAGTACCGAGCACCCAGAGAGAGGCTGCGTGTAGAAAGTGAGATTCAGGTATCATTCTGTTTCTTTGCTCTTGATAGGCGATGGCTTCTCGCAGGAGGGAGGGATTCCTCTCCCGAGAGAATCGTTGAACAAGAAGAGATGAGATTGAATCCAATGTGTCGTGATATTTGGCGCCCTTTGCAACTGCAGCCCTGAGGTATTGTTCAGCAATGCGCCAATGCTCAGGGTTGTCGGAGTAAGTAGCAAGACCGCGGTAGGTCAATGCCTGCAACTCCGATTCTCCATGCAAGGGCTGGTAGGCGAAAGCCTCCTCCGAGATAGAAGCAACTTCTCGGAGGTACCCTTCATCCCCCGTGGCTTCGTATTTGCGCGCAGTAGCTTGAAACAGCAAGAGAAGCATGATTCCCCGATAATATCGCCCCATTCTGCCACTCGAATCTGAGAACGTACTCAAATATTCCTTCGCTGCTATAATGGCCTCATCCAGGTACTCCAGATTGGGCAACTTGACGCCACAGACATAGAGCCCATGAACAAGCTTCGACGAAGCAGCGCCAACCAGGTCGGGGTCACTACCCGCAGCGGATACCGATTTTCGATGATATAAAATTTCTTCATGGCCATCGGCGGGATCGTTTGAGATCTGGAATCGATCGTGCAATAGTGTGGTGAGACCAAAGAGAGCGAAGACGGTTTCTTGGCCATGCGAAGGCAAAACCGCGACAGCTTTCTCGAGGAATTCAATGTTTTTATCCACATCCCGTGGAGACCAAGGTTTGCCCGATACGACTCGAGCGCCCAAAGATATGACAAGGTCTGCTAACGCGTTTCTGCGTGTGGTTTGATCATTTATGGGGATGAGGTCCAGCTGGTTCCTCCGTGCCATGACAGATAGGCCGATATCTTCCGCATTTTGCGAATGCTCATAGCGAAGTTGCGCAAAATCGGCAAGAGTGGACCACCATGATGCATCGTGTTCCTGATTCATGACTTGCAAGCGTAGCTTGATGCACCGTTCGAGATCTTCAGCTGCGCGCAGGAGGCGAAAACGAGTCTCTACCAGTCCTTGCAATGACATTCTGGGGGCATACTCAGGTGGCACCGAATTTTCAGTTTCCACCAGGCCGGCGATCTCGTCATCCAAACTGCTATTGTTGTGCCTGGTCGAGGTAGTGGATGAATTGGCGTTGGGGGGTGACAGTCTGTCGTAAATGTCTTGAACTTGGAGCTCCATTGCTTTTACCGCCGGGTTGCCCGTGGTTTGGAAAAGACTGGCGAGTCCCTGACGACACACAGATAAAAGTCGAAGGTAGCGGACGAGTCCCGAGCCATCGCCTGAGGGGTGCAAGGCGTGCAGTCACCAGATATCTTTAGTTCGTGAGCAACCAAGATAGTATAGGGTTTACTTACGTCCCCAACGTGACGAGTAGCTTGAAATTGGGCGCACTTTCAGTGACAGTACTGCTTGATTAGTGTCGTTCCCAGACCCAGGCAGAGCCTTGACACAAAGACCTTGGACCATGTTGAGCGAAAGCCGAAAGGCACACGAAGAAGCTCATCTTACCTTCATTTCGGTAGAAATCCACTTGGTCCAACTCCTGTCGAGTTAAGTAGAAGCATTCGAGATCGCCAGACAATTCTGATTTAATCACGACGACGACACCCTCTGCGGTGGCAGATCTGTCCAACGCGATGAATACCAGAAGCCAGTACCATTAATCTCAAAAAATAGCTCACATTTGGATAGAGTCATCGCATTTGGCGCTCTCTTCGGAGACCATCCTCAATGGACATTCGCAGCCACCATTGCCCGGCATTTCAAGGGCGACCAGCAGCATCCCTCGAGCGTCAAGGTGTTGATTGGATCCCTTCCCGAAGTCGACGGTAATATCTGGGTATCGGTGAGCAAATTACTAAACAGGAGGACCCATATGTCGATGTACCTTCGAGCATGCTCGAACTGATTCTTGAACGTGCTATGGCCGGCGGGGCTGCGGTGGAATGGACGCGGTTTCTCAATTCTACAAGGGAGAGGAAGTCAATGCGACTCTTTCGGACGGTCGAGGTCACAGAAACGTTTACTTACCGGGATTGGCAGATACAGGCACACTTGAGTTGGAGATCGATCGGACGTGCAACGAGAGTGTTATTGCAGTGCTGTTATCCTTCTTCCCGCCATCGAGCATCCTCTTCGTGATCTTGATTGCTGCAGGGATCATAGTACACATGAACGACAATACTAAAGGAAATTTGTACACAGTGGGCACTTACTCTTCGCTCTCGTGGAACCTGCATGGTTGAGTTCAGATGCCGCGAAGAAGGTCCACAGATCGAGGTCATCCAATTGCTCTGATTCAAGGAGTGCCACTGTGAGGTCTGATATCCCCTTCCGCCTACTAAACGAAAGTTTGATTAATAAAACCAGCAGTCGGGTATTCGCTGTCACCTACAGAGTAATCGCCTTCTCGCAGATCCATTTCGTATTCGACACGCGTTTGAGAGGGCAAAGACCACAGGCCCCTTCGCCTTGGAGCTCGAATATTGCCAGACACAGGGTATCGCAGTCCAAGATTGGGCTCAATTCTTCTGACTTAGATTCAATGGCGATATCTGAGAACAGTAAGAGAGAGGTGTCTTTCTGGCGAATACCAACGGCGTACCTTTCAGATGTAGGTCGATACTAGCGGCACCACGGTGAATTAGCTCGATCGCCAAGTTGTATTGAAGAGACTGCCTACCGCTCTACCGTAGGTCTTCTGGTGATCACAGACATTGTGATGAGAACGAATGCGAGGGACTGATATAGCGTTTTCCAGTGGACGGCGGGTGGGTTAAATATTGAGATAAGGGAGAGCGCAGCTTAAAACAACAGTGGTTTTGAAGGCAGTGCGCTCAACCCTCCCGGCTAATCCGTTGATATTGCCATTGGCAGTCAAGTACTGCCAAGGCACTGCCGAGTACACGCGGATGCCCTATCCAGCTTCGAGCGTCAAAAGCCTGACGGACAAAGCTTATTCACCTCGACTCGGATTGAGCGAGTATGCCCGGAAATTTGACACAAGGGGAAATGGGTGGTAGATTATCGAATGTATAACCCGACATTGGGGTGACAATTGGCGGTACCCCGACGACAGAAGCTCAACCTACGTCCACATTGATGCAGGTTGGTGCATTCTAAGTGCGTCAAAGATGGCTTCAATTGATGCTATGCCGCCAGTCACGAGGGGTTCGGTGGTACTAGGGATGGAGCAGAACAATAGAGACAAGACATAAGCAGGGACCAACGGACGCTAGTGACTAGAAAGGGCAAATCACCAGCAGATTGGAACCTATAGTAGATGTGCCTGAGGAGGTGAGAAGTGGCAGCCGACACGAGCCAGGCGGTGTACCTGTCAGACCCATGTTGCACATTTCGAGTTGGTTTTTTTTTCGGGTGCCATCGGCCCCGTNAAAAAAAAGTCGTAGATCTCAATACGTGCAGAAGGCTGTCCGTGGTTTGGAAGGAAGGGACTCTTGATTTGGCTTTATTAGCTTTTGGCGGCGGGCTTCCAAATATGTAAATGACCGAAGCCGACGGGTCAACTGACCCGCCGGCGGTCTGCCAGGTTCGACTCATACCGCCATGCAGCTTCTTGACAGCGATCTCACTTTCAACTATCACCCATCACCGTCTTTATGGATAACGCTGAGTTTCATGCAGCTGTAAGTGCATGTGGACCCACTTTCTGGGCAATCTGGCGACGATGAATCGTACAGGTGTACGATAAAGTGCGAGAGATACCACCTCAACGAGTCACAAGCTATGGTGAGTTCAGCTTTCGTTTTGATGGGTTAATATGACTGAAATTCAGTAGGTCATATAGCCAAGCTTATTGGAATGCCTCGTCATTCTCGACACGTAGGCCAAGGTCTGCACCAATTTGTATCCACATTTCTACCGGACTGAGTGGTCGCTATCCCATAAGCTTTGAAATTTCTTTCACCCCAGACGAANCCCCCCGGTACCATGGCACCGTGTTCTCGGTGCATCTGGGACTATATCTTCTCGTGGTCCGGGCACAGACGGTGCAGATCGTCAGCGGAATGCCCTGGAAGCAGAGGGCGTTGAAGTCACGATTGGACGCACCGGTGACATGAGAGTGGATTTGGGGAGGTACGGCTGGTTTCCTGCTCCAGCACCACCTCAAGCTCGTGGTCAGGATGACTCCAGCGAGTCAGAAGGTGGAGAGTAGGAATAGACGACGCGTTGCACGGATAGAGAGGTCTCAGGTATGCCCTCGTCCCTCAGACGTGTTCTCGTACTAACCTAGCTCACGTAGTAGATGGGTATGCCAATGTTGTCATTGTTGCTCAACTGTACATCTACATGATAATACAAGGATCAATTCGCTCTTCTTCTCGACTACTCCGCGTCAAATACCAAGCACCTAACCTCAATCGACTGCCTCCTCGGGGCCTCCGGGGAAGATCTCGTGTCATTGAACGACGTATGAGGTGCTCCCACCGCCCCTGCTGCACCCTCCTCCACAACCTTACTATCGCAGCACTGGATGAAGGTCACCTCCTCCGGCGTCTGGTTGCTCAAATAATACCACTGGTGCTTCTCGTTGTGCCTCACGTTGTACAGTCCACCGTTGGGCTCAGGGACCAGTGCACCCTCGAGGACACGGCGGGTGTCGAGGAGGTCGTGATTGCCGTCGACGCTGCGCCAGTCAGCTAGCGCAAGAGGGTTATGTGCGACGGTGTTCTGGATGGGCCGCCACACGTTGATGAGCCGGACGCGTGTCTTGGATGAGAGGAGGCGCTCAGCGTCCTCAGATGGTAGGTGACGACGGACGCGGTTATACACGGCATTGAGAGTTTGGTCGATGTGCACTCGAAGCTGTGTGTGACGGAGTGAGCTACGTTAAACCATTGGGACAGAAAGGGACTTACGATAGGTCCACGGTCGTTGCTCGTTGCTTGCCTCGCGGTGGGTTCTTTTGCCAAACGTCTGTTCAGATTGTCAACTCAAGTGCTCCTTCCACAAGGAAACATATTGAATCAAGCTCACCTCAACGTGTGATCGAAAATCACAACCTTCTTCGCTCCAGGAACTCTATCCAGCACAAGTTGCTCAACTTCCTTGTAATATCCGTCCTTGAGCCCTTCCTCGTCGTCAAAGTCCTTCTCTTTGCTCTCGTTTTTCACGAACTGAAAGCCGTGAACATCGAGGGAGACGAGCTGCTCGATATCGCTGACGCCATTGGCGTTTCGGAGGTCATGAATGGTGACAGGAAACGGGTGCAGCTCGAAGTTCTGTTTGGGAATACCAGCAGGGGGATCGAAGACGTATTTCACGAGAGGGTCCTTGGGGTCGTGGGTGGGGAAGGGCACGCAATAGTTGAGCGTGGTAGAGAAATCTCCAGTACTCATCGTTGCGACTCTAGCGGGGATGGGTGAGCAAGGGCTGGGGTGGGTTGGAGGTGGAGGAAGAGCGAAGATGGAAATTACCACTAGCGCGTCTGGTCCGCAATTCTTGGACAAGCCCTATCTTTCTTTGGTTCTCGCCCACCCCCGGTCCGCGACGACGTCACAGTGGCTTTCTTTCAAAATCGAAATCAGATTCATGTACCCTGTCAAGCAAACAGCACCCTCGTCTCCGCCGCGTGGATTCCTCATGCTTATCCCTGATACACGTATTCGAGGACGTACGTACCCTGCTATCTTCCTATTATGCTGAAGGACAAATATAGTAATATTTCATAGCTTTAGTGCCCGAGCGGCGGTTAACAGCAGCAACGAAAGGGTTCACTTTTTTTCCAAAATGACCGACTTGACTTGGAAGGGTGATGTCACCACCATTTGGGGTCGATAAACTGGTTCAATTTCCAGTTCGGGGATACCTATTCGGATCGGGCGTGGCGCGAAACGTCCCTTGGTTCATTTGCCACAACTGCCCGACAAACCGCATTGGCTCCACTCCGACTTCGGTTGGGTTTGCTAGACAGAAGGGAGGAAGAGTGGACGCGAAAATCAATTAATTTGTCAAATTCGGATGAAGGGTTCAGATTAGGTGCATTCGGTAGGCGTACCCCAAAAAAAGAGAGAAAGGACAGTAAACTGACAATCGGGATTTGTTGAATCCAGAAGGGTAACGAGAGGTCAAGAGGGTCAAATATACTCTCAACTTTTCGTCTTTCCCTACCATCCCCTTACCGACCTAGCTCGTAGAGGAATATCGCGAACTCATTCGCACATCCCTTGTACGTTTCCCGGTTTCTTCACGCACCTCTCTCTCCTTCTCACTTCACTTTGTTCGTTGCAGTTGAAAGACTTGTTATTGGTTTCAACCATGACTATTGACAATCGACCCAAGATCGTCTCCCCACACGACGTCAAGACTACGCTCAACTACTGTGTCCCTCACGGGCCTATCCCTCTCATCAAGTACATCACCGAACCTCCCGAAGGCACTCCATGGATGAACTTTGACATCGTCCCGTACCCCGTCACCATCCATGACGTTCGCAGCACCCCTCTGGAAACCGGTGCCTCACTCGACACGCAGGCGTTCCAGTTCCTCGAGGCCCCTTGCAAGGAACGTGAGTTTCTTGACGAGGCAGAGTTCGCGAGGGAGGGTGGGTATTATGATGAAGTCAAGGAGTTGGTTGTCAAGAACGTGGATGGTGCAAAGAAGGTTGTTGTTTTTGATCACACCCTGAGGAGATTGGCGGAAGAGCCAAAGGGTGATCGGGGTGTTGAACGTGGCCCTTTGGTTAGTACTATCTCTACTCCCATCTACCGAACCTCGTCGTTGTATACATCTGCTCATACCCACTCGTTTTTCACATTAGCTTCGTGTACATGTCGACCAAACTGAAGATTCCGCACTCAGGCGCGTCCATAAACACCTTCCTGAAGACGAAGCCAACCGTCTTCTTTCCCTCCCCAACCAACGCGTCCGGATCGTCAACGTCTGGAGACCTATCGAGAACGTTGTCGCCCACAACCCTCTCGCTGTCGCTGACTGGCGTTCAGTCAAACACGCTCGGGACCTCGTCGTCACCCGTAAGATGCTCCAACCGGGGAAAGGTGAAGGCGGTACCTACAACGTTAGGCACAATGAGGAGCACAAGTGGTATTATATGAGGGATATGACACCGAACGAGGTCGTTTTGTTGAAGTGCTCTGATACGCAGGGCGTCGATGAGGGCGGTATCGCGAAGATGTGTCTGCATACGGCTTTCAAGGATGAGACTTCGGATCCCGAGGCCCCGAGTAGGCAAAGTATCGAGGTTAGGTGCCTTGTGTTTGACCAGGAGTAAATGTAATTGTGACTTTGTGCAGTGGACGCTCTGTGCCCTTCGTGTAGTACTTGTGAATTGTTGTTCATTTATCTTGTGTTCTACTCTGTACTTGAAACTAAATCGTGCTTCAAACTTCGATTGATTTTATGCAATTCGCACTTATCGGGACGCAAGTTCGCTCAAGAAGCATGGGTATGATAATATGCCACTTAGAAAGCAAAGCTTCAACTTACTGAAGTTCAACTGAAAGAAAGCTGCTCGGAAGCGTTCTAGTTTGAACACCTTGTCTGACAATTAAAGCCCATCGACACTCTTCAATCGGTGTAGAATAAATGAGTTATTACGCTCAATAATACAATAGGATGAAGTGATAAAGTAATAGTATGGACTTCGCAAATATGAGCGGGAAGAGACCGACTCTACCGTGTATGTAGATAAATGGAACGTCCAACAAAGCACCAAGCCAATGCACGAGACAGTAAAGACCGTAGACAAGTACAACACAGACAAAGATGCCAGAAAAAAAGCATATAATGAAAAATAAGGTGGAACAATGACAGAAAATGTCCAGAAACATCCGCTATCGCGATGCTTGCCCCTCCACGAGCGAGGACGTAGACGACGCCGCTGGGGACCTGATCGAGCTCGTCGAGCTATTCGTCCCCACAGTCGCGCCGTTCGATTCGGCATCTCGCCTTTGCTCTTCGACTGGCTCGTCCAATGACCTTGAGCGAATCTGAAAGTAGTTGTGAGAAATTGAGAGTCAGAGCAGTCAAAGCCGAATAACACGTACAGTCAGTCGAATGCAATACGCAGTTCCCGTGCAGATCGTCGCAACAATGAAGACCCATCTCAGTCCAATAGCATACGATTCCCGTGCAGCAGACTGGAGGTCAGGTGGGAGGTGCGCGACGAGCGTAGAGTCTCGTCGAATTCGCGTGATATCCTCTTCAGACCCAGGTCCAGTGATTCGCTTGTGCAACTCGACGTTCAGCACTGCTTGGAAGACGGCTGAAGCCAATGCAACTCCGATAACTTGTCCAATTCCACGGAAGAGTTGGATAAAGCCAGTACCCACAGCGAGAGTCTTGCCTGAACAAACATAGAAAGAAAGCAGATAGGATATCGGTTGGTATGCGGAAAAGACATGGAATGAAGAATAAATCTCTTACGGGGGATAGATGCGAGCAGGGCACTCAGAGTTGTCTGAAGGACGCACGCGTTCCCGAAACCAAAAGGGATCTACAAGAGAGTCCCATTAGGTTGAGGACAAAACTTCGGTACAAATTACGAGAGATACTTACAATACTGAACCACTGGACGTACCAGGGAGAGTTCACGGTCATAGTCGAAAAGAGGATACCGGCGATGAATGGAAGGAAGCCCGCGATCAGCATTAGGAGCTTGTACTCTCCGGTCCTCCTCATGATCCATCTGTGAAAAACGACGCATCGTCAGAACGAATATCACAATGGTATAGATACACATGTTGATGAGGATTTGATCGGCCGTGAAACGTACCCTGCGAAGATGGATCCAGTGGACATCGCGACGCTGTGTGGCATGATATGAGCGCCTAAGGTTTCATTTCACAAAAACGTGGTCAGCAGGAGTTCATTCATTTCACGATAAGTAATGCATAACACGCACCTGCCACACTAGCACTATCCAACTTCACTGTCTGGAACCACGTGGGGAGGAAGTACATCACGGCATAGTTGCAGATGGGCACGAAAAAGTTGGACGCGGAGATGACTATCGCCTCCCGGTGCTTGAACAGCGCCGGTGCCAACACAGGTTCTGGTGATACGTAGACTTCTGCGACCACGAACAAGATGAAGAAAGCCACCGAAAGGGAGAGTGAGAGTATCACACTCCAGTGGTCCCACTAGTGATTAACTTCAGCAAGATGTCAAAAATGGAAAGTGACAGATAGGACACGTACGGGTAGGTCATTGTTAAACTTTTCTGACATGAATATAAGCAGCGAGAAGACCTGCGGGGAGGCTTAGTCAGTAACGATAAGGTGGAAGGGAATGCAGTACGCACTGCGACGAAGAGGGTGACTGTGCCCGCATAATCAATTCGGCGGAGGATGGCTTTTTTTGTCCTTGTTTTCGCCCTGTCAAATGGAAATTAAATGAGTGGAATTGTTGAATGACCGCAGCGAAGTGTCCGGATACCTCCGTTGTATAGTTCAGATTGAACTCTGTCAAGGCGAAAGAGGTGACGAAGATAGGAAGCTGCCCAAGGAACGCCCATCTCCACCCAAACCTTAGGGCGTCATCGTGAGTGTGGAGCTTATAGGGCACAACAAAATGAAAACGATGCTTACTTATCGCTGATGAATCCGCCCAATGGTCCACCTAATCCTAGCCCCAAAGCATTGAAAACACTAGTAAAACCTTGGGCCAATCCACGGTCCCGTGCACTGTATACGTCGATTAGATCCGGTTTTAGGCTATAACGCTGGAAGAACCAACCTGAACATATCCGACGTTATGATACTGACAATTGGGAAGTCAGCTTAGAACGGAACATGGGTAGGTGTAGATATACCTCGTTGTCGTGTTAATACCTCCTCCACCAATCCCACTCAACTAGGAAGACAGTTAGCCTTAGCAATTCGACGAGGCTATCGGACCATACGTACAAATCGGGCGATGATAAGGGCAGCCATGCTATTAGACAAGCCGCAAGCAAGAATACCTGCGGCGGTGAAGCCAACTGCCATCTGGTTGGCCCGTCTGCGACCAAGGAGATCGCAGAGTCTTCCGTACAAAGGAGTGAAAGTACATGTTGCTAGCAGGTAGGATGTTCCTAGCCAGCCAGCCTGGTTGGCATTGCCAAATTGCGAGGATATTGTCGAGAGCACTAGATAGAGGAAGGGAGTCAGCCCGATACGCGAGTAACCGCGGTTAGGAAGTAACGAACACGTTGCAACGATAGTCGCTGGAAACACGAGTCAGCCCCTTCATTCGAGGTTAAAAGCTTAAGACGGCACACGTACTGTTCAATGTCTGGTTATAAGTGAGGGTTTCCGGGTCAATTCCAAGCAACATTCAGACGACTGTACGAATGACCTACCGCCAGGAACATTGCTAGCCACGCACCCAGCAGAATAGTCCACTTCTTTGTTCGTGACAGAGAGAGTGGGTCGATTGTCACCTTCTGCGGTACATCTCTTTCCACGTCACTCGTAGCCTGCGTGTAGGAAGGCTGCACTTGCTGCCCTAACAAACGATCCCGTTCCGACGACATGGCAGAGTAAAGGACAGTGTGGGGGACCGGGGAGGTGGGGGTGGAAAGCTTAAAGAGGACGCAAGAGCCCTCAGATGGAGGAGMATTAATGACGTTGGAAATTGAAGCCTTGCTCCGAGTGCGGGGCCCGATAATATCCATTCATCTGGGTCCATTTCTTGACAGAAGTGGCTGCTCCGAGCCTCATGAACTCCTTGGAGTAAACTGTTTTCGGACGCAAGCCGATAACCTGCACAGCCATGTCATTGTTTGGCAGTGATGCCATCGCAAGCCGAGCAACCGCCGAAGGCCCCGAGGCCAAACACCGACGCACAACAGGCAAGTTGTGTCCTCCGAGTCCACAGTATTTACACTGCTTAGCACAGGAAGAAATTTTTCAGCACGAAGGGTCAATTAAATGGATTGGGATACCATGTTTTAGGATAATGGATTGCGCATTTCATTTATTTTAGGCCTAATTAGGTCGCTTTGTTCGGCCGTTGTGGTGGCACGATCAGGACGGCCTTCCAACCTCTTTCATGACGCCTGTCTGTCCAACTAGTCAACAAAGTTCCAGCAGGTTGGCCACATCAGTCCATCTTCCCTTTCCTGCAATTTCTTCACGTTCTCCACCTGCCTAGGATGTCTGTGAAGGGCAGAGATTCCGACTATGGCTTACCACCGCCTTCGGGGTCACCTCCGCATGTCCGCAGACGTTTGATATCACCACTGCTTTGGAAGATACCAGTAGCCTTGACACTGCTCCTTGTGTTGAGATGTACAAGCACTTACTACAGCCATGCGATTACCTCGAGGAACACGACCACTAGGCAGCATGGTGGACAGCTCATCACAGCCAAACACGGTGCAGTAGCCAGCGAAAACGAGGTCTGTTCGAAGCTTGGCGTCAACACGTTGAAGAGCGGCGGCAACGCAGTTGATGCAGCGATATCGACCATCCTATGTGTTGGTGTCATCAACATGTTCTCGTATGTCCTATTTTTTTCGTGTCATGTCGTCATCTAACGTGCTGTGAAATAGTTCCGGTATTGGTGGAGGAGGATTCATGACTGTTCGTATTCCTTCGAAGGCTCAGGACGCGTCTTCCGAGGTCTACGCGTTGGATTTCAGAGAGACCGGTCCTGCCGCTGCAAATGCGACGATGTACGTTGGGCAGCCAATGAAGGCCCGTATCGGTGGGCTCTCTGTTGCCATTCCTAGCGAGATTCGTGGCCTCGCGGAAGCACACCGTCGATGGGGGAAGCTTCCATGGCAAGATTTGGTCCAGCCTAGTGCGAATATTGCACGAGGCTGGAGGATCCAAAACGAACTCGCGTTTCGTCTGCGGGTGCGCGTTTGCTGTGTTTCTATCAATGTTCTCCGTTTGATCGTCGTTTCATTGCTAGAGATATGAGAGTCTCATGCTTGAGAACCCGGACTGGAGGGCAATATTTGCTCCACATGGCAAACTTCTTCAGAAGGCGACTTCATCGAACGCAAGAACTTGTCCAGAACGCTCGAAATCATTGCGAATGAGGGTCCTGAGGCTTTCTACAAAGTACCATCTCCTTGTCTTTGAATTAACCTCAGATTCACTGACAGATTTGTGTAGGGACCGATTGCTGATTCTATCATCGCCAAGGTTCAGGCGGAGGGTGGAATACTCACTCATGAAGATCTACTCTCTTACAAACCGAAGGTTGAGAAAGCTCTAGTTGGCACATACCGCGACAAGAAAGTGTATACTTCTCATGCTCCAACTTCGGGCCCTGTTCTTCTTCATATGCTCAACCTCATGGAGCGTTTCGACCTGGTTGGGGAGGGTAGAACTCCCTTGAACACTCACCGAATGGTTGAGGCTCAGAAATGTATGCAACACTCGTTCGTCCTTCCTCGAAAATGCTGCTAACCATGGATTTTAGTTGGATTTGCTGCGAGGTAGCACCGTTTTGCACTTGCTTTGAATGATATTGACGAAAACACTGTAGGACAAAGATCTGTGACCCCGCATTCTTGAACAGTACTGCTCAGATCACCCAACTCCCGACGAAGGAGTATGCTGAAGCGGTCTTTGCCAATCTTACCGATGTAAGCACTAATCCTCCTGTGCTTTGTCCTATGCACCTGCTCATCTTTCGTAGGATACGACACATCCTCCTGAGTACTATCGGCCCGAGTACGACGTCCCCTTTGATCATGGAACAGTGCGTTTTGCTATTTCAATACTTGTAAACGAGTAACTTACGACTCCCTCAGAGTCATACGTCAATCATCGACAAGGATGGGATGGCGGTATCAGTCACCTCTACTATAAACCTCGTCTTTGGCTCCCAAGTTCTCGATCCTAACACAGGTATCATTCTCAACGATGAAGTACACACCCTATCCAGCTCGTTCTAGTGGCTATCTCTGACGCCTTTCCTTAGATGGACGACTTCTCGATTCCGGGGACTCCCAACGGCTTCGGGCTTCCACCTTCCCCATGTACGCCACCGCTTGCGGTACTCCACTAGATGGATGAGCATCTACTGACGCTTCGATTCCCCATTCAGATAACCTCCCAGCTCCAGGCAAACGCCCCCCTCTCTTCCACCGCTCCAACCATCATCGAGAACAAAGACGGTTCTCTCTATCTCGTACTCGGAGGAGCTGGTGGATCGCGTATCTTCCCTGCTATCTTTCAGGTTATATTAAACCTCGAATGGGAATCTGCTCGGGCCCACTGCCGCGGTCGCGATAACGGTATCATGGATGTTAGCCAGGCGGTGGAAGTGGGAAGGCTCCATAATCAGCTGTATCCCGACGTCGTCGACGTTGATAGACCCTATGGATACGATCTCCTTCAAGGCCTCAGGGATCGTGGACATGTCGTCAAGTGTGAGTGTCTGTCTTGTTGTTTCCGTTCTTTCTTTCTCCCTTGATTTGTCTGTTCGCTTCCAACACTATTCGCTTCATCTTCTTTGGGGTTCATGGCTCCATGGCCGCCTTTCTTTTATCCTATACTGACTGACGAAATTCATGACGTATATCCAATTTTACACCCCGTAGCTCTGCCTTTCAATCGGACTTCAGCAGTCGTGGAGGCTGTGGGTGTGAAGGGTGGAATGTTGTTCGGTGAGCTTGTCTTATCGCTATTATCCTGTGACCATGTATAACTGATCTTTATTTGGGTAATCTCCTTTTCTAGCTGCGAGTGACTCTCGCAAGAACGGAGTAGCAGCTGGGTACTAGGAGTAGACTAGTGCATCGTACTTTCAATCACTACCTTGCCAGATAGACTGTGAACGTATCTCCGTGATACCGGAGCTGGTGGCAGCATTCTCTCCTTCAACCATCGTCACACTAAGTGGTCAATTGCCATGACCATGCACTGATACAACCCGCGAGGCGAAGAACGGTGAATTTCCTGCCTGGGATGGTTCCTTACTTTCGTAAGGCGTCACGGTCCGGTTGAACCCTGGTATTCCTTCTGATAGTCGACGATGACAGCATGACGTCTCTCGTAAATTTCTTGTCCCAAATTAGGGCATGACCGAAAAACGTCCAATTGACGTCTGGTTCTTCTTCTGATCTTCAAATTCATTTTCAACGTAAACTCTTCGGGTAAAGTATGAAGTGAGCTGAGTCGAGCAATGAGTCGAGCAATGAACGAGTTCAAAGGGTTCTCAGCAGGCAGCTCAGCCCAAGACCCTTCTAGAGCGAATAACTAACCCCAAGCAAACCCTGACAGGTCTCCTGGAGCGCCAAAATCGTAAGTACCACCCTGTCTCTGAAATTTCGCCCAACACTTACTCCCATCGCACTTTCAGCTCTCAAACCCCAAGCCAGAACCATGCCGAAAGACGTCGAGACTACTCTCAACTACGCCGTCCCATTCGACAGCCAGCCTCTTTACAAGTACATCTTCAGCCCTCCCGAAGGAGTTCCTCGCAAGAACTTTGAGTTCAAAGCATACCCCATTACCGTACACGATGCTCGTGGGACGGAGATGGAGAAGAATGCCGATCTTGATGTTCACGGATTCCAATTCGTGAGGCACAAGAGCTCCGAGACCGAATTCCTCGATGAGGATCGCGTCAAGGAGGTCTATTTCAGAGAGGCTGAGCAGCTTTTATTGTCGGTCATACCTTGGGCTAAACGAGTCCATGTCTTCGACTCGACTATTCGGTGAGCTCTATCTTGTTACTTCATCTCATTTTCAAGAGACACTGATAGCTCGACTAAGGCGTAAAGAGAAGGATCCCTTGGACCCTACTGAGGGACGGGGACCTGCCGTGAGTGTCTTATGATCCTATTGCCGTTGATCCATTCAATGCTCACCGTCTCTTACAGCTCCGCGTTCACGCAGACCAGACCTACGACTCTGGCCCAGCCCGTTTGCGCATCCACCTCCCAGACCAAGCCGACCGTCTCCTTCAAGGACGAATGCAAATCATCAACGTCTGGCGCCCCATCGCCAACCCCGTCGCTCACAACCCTCTCGCTGTAGCCGATTGGGGCTCMGTCAATCCCGCTCAAGACCTCCTASCCACCAAGAGRATTCACCCTGACTTCATTGGGGCGACRTATAATGTTCGACATAGCGAGAAGCATCAATGGTGGCATTTGGCCGACCAGACTCCCGAGGAGTGTTTGTTGATAAAGTGTTACGATACCGTGGARGATGTGGCTAGGGCTACGCCTCATACGTCATTTGATGATTCCACCAGCCCTCCTGAGGCCCCGCATAGGCAGTCGATAGAGTTGCGTTGCTTTGTTTTCGAGCTTGAGTAAATGTAGAATGTATGAAGAATGGTCGAGTTAATGTAATCTGTTATTAGAAAGACTCTCTTTCCTTCTGTGATCCTCGTACAACAAGACTTGCCCGCCAATGTAACATGGAGCCGGAACTTAGCATTGCGCGTTTATTTGAAGGATCAGCATTAGCAAGGCAACGGCCACATTTATTGGAAAGTAGATATACATTCAGAGTTACAGGTAAAGAGGATCTATGTGTAGGACTAGTCTTTACGATGAGCAAGAACCAAGGTAACCTGGTGAGGATACTCGAAAATACCCTTCTCTTTGTCGATCCAAACCATACCGTCTCCCTTCTCGATATAGCTCGCAATGTCCTTCTGAATCTTCTTCTTCTCTTCTTCAGGGAGGGGCGCAACGTCGCTCTTCGTGACCGATCGATTGACCATACGCTCCATCGTACCGGGGTGATGATACTCGTGAACCTTCTCAACGGGGCGGGTGAAGTACTTATCCCAGCTGGGCRCATCGAAAGCCTTTCGCCACAGGCCGAAYCGGAAATGAGGACTGTTGTTCTCATACTGTTCGATTCTCTCGCGGCACTGCTTGAGCCARGCAGCGCGGGATCGGTCTTCCATGTTCCAAATAAGAGCGAGAGGAGCATTGGGCTTGAGGATGCGGGCAAACTCGGTAACAGCAGCGTCGAAATTTGTCGCCCAATGGAAGGCCTGCAAAACATTGTAAGAAARCTGAAGYTATCAACGCGAAGAGACMCATACCTGGGCAACGATTACRACGTCCGCCCAGCCGTCTGGGATGCCCGTTATATYGAATGTTCCGTCCGTAGYGACAACACGGGGATCCTGAATYGACTTGTCGAACGACTGGCGCATGCCCTCGCTGGGTTCAACAGCCTGAAGCCGCCCAATTGATTCAGCCCATGCAGGATGGGTTAGCAGGTTTCGAGTAAAGATACCAGAACCAGAGCCCAGTCTGATAATGACATCAGTCGAAAAGGACGCGCCAATCATAGTAACTAGTCGACGAACTCTGCCACGTTCAACGGGGGAGGCGCATTGACCGCCTCACGAATCTGAGCAATAGGCTCGGAGGGGTATGTCGGTCTGAATCTATAGTATTAYGRCGGCRCATCAGAGTGATATGCTTTGCAGGCTGGAACCAGAACTCACTTGTTGTACTGCTCTGTGCCTACGGTAAATCCCGCCTTGGCAGTCTGGTGCCAGCTCGAGTTCCAGCGAAGCTGGCTACCAYGRGCAATGTGGGATATTTTAGCAACATTTCGAGTCCTCAAGACAGCRGTCTTCAGCATGGCGCCCTGTRRTGATGGTGATAGTTGGTCAGGAAGGTTGAAAGCGCCTGATGAACATCCCGKACACGCACACAAAGTCCGAARGCGCCGKTAGCCRTTGCCTATGACGGCAGYGGAGCGTGGGAMAGATGACATAGTCAGGATCAGTTCGCGCTCGGTTTGCGACATTGGTTTGCATTAACGGTTTGACTTGCATCTCATCTGCCATGAATTTTGCTATCTYATTTCGCGRGCTCAAGAATTGGCCATGCRACAGGGTCYCCCAGCCGATTAACATGAACTCTATTTGAGKTCATGTATTTAGCAAGATACCTTAGCTTCCTCCAAGAAGTAGTTGCTCTTCGCCCACCACCTTCTCGACCATGCCAGACGTTGAAACSATCCTCAACTACTGCGTTCATCTCGACTCGAAACCTGCATTCAAATATGTCTACGATCCTCCCGATGGCACCTCGAAATCTAATATCGAGATGAGGCCCTACCCGGCCGTCATTCACGATGCACGGGGTACCCCTTTGGAGGAGAACGCCTGCTTAGATGAGAACGGCTTCAAGTTCGTTCATCATGTCGCGTCGGAGAAGACTTTCGATGACGAGCAACGCGTCGTCAACGAGTACTACAAGGAAATCGAAGAACTTGTCAAGAAAACTGTTCCTGGTGCCAAACGCGTTTTCATCTGGGACCATACCATTCGCCGTCTTGAAGAACAACCAAATCACATGGACAAGGGAACCCCTCGAGGACCTGCGGTACGTTGCTCCACCGTCCGTTAGACTATCTCCTAACGCCGTATTCCAGAAAAGTGTTCATATTGACCAGACATACGAGGCATCTGTCGCTCGTGTTCGTCGTCATCTGCCCGAAGAGGCTGACCGACTCCTTGCTTCACGCTTCCGTATCATCAACGTTTGGCGCCCCATAGAGAACCCGGTCGCCCACCATCCGCTTGGCGTCGTCAATTGGCGTTCAGTTGATCCCGAGAGGGACTTCATGCATACCCGTCGCTTCTACCCCACTTTTGAAGGCTCTGCTTTCAATGTTCGTCACAGCGACGAGCACGAGTGGTGGTATCTTGGAAGCCAGACACCTGAAGAATGCACCTTCATCAAGATCTTCGACAGCGTCGACGACGGTGGCAAGACAGCTCGAGCGACTGCCCATAGCGCTTTCGAGGACAAGACGAGCCCACCGGAAGCTCCTCAGCGACAGTCAATCGAAGTTCGTTGCATGATTTTCGATACGGAGTAGTTGCATTTTCATTTATTGTTTGCCTGTGTATCTTTGTACTATCCTTCCTGTTTCTTCTCGCTTTTTCCAAAAGTTGAATCCAAATGTACTTAAGCGCAAATCCCAAATTCTCTTCCCCATTCGGTAGTGACGAGCGCTTCCGAACTGACCAACCCACGTCACATCTCTGAATTCATATAAAGCACTGCGCTTTCTTCTCAACGTCTTCTCGCCCTCCATCTGCATCTCTGGTATGACGGAGCTCACCAATTCTCGAGATAGTCAAGTATCGGCCTTCGTGCCAGCAGTGCCTCCCCCATTCGGGCATGCACTTCTTCAATATTTCCAGTTCGAACTTGGTTTCATTAACCTGAACGTTGGTGCGTATGGACTAAATAGAATGACCTACTGCCATTAATCTACTCTCAGGCTCTGAAGGCGCGCTTCCATTACCTGTTCAACTCGCCTGCGATGCTTTATCTCGTCAAGCTGAAGAATCGCCCGATAAGTGGAAAAAGGTTATTCGTGGACCTTTGACGGAGGCTACCCGCCAGAGAATTGCCCCACTTCTCGGAGCGAATCCAGATGAGCTGGTCTTTGTGACGACGACGTCTCACTCGATAGACATGGTTCTGAGCAATTTTGAATGGTCTTCCGAAGATACCATTGTGTATCGTAAGTTGTCCCCCTTGCCACATCTGAAAATTATTTGTTCATCGTGGTTCGTTAATGGCCTCCTCCAGTAACGACTACCTGGAAAGGTGGTAGAGGAGATGTTGGATACATTCGAGACAAGTATCGCGTGAACACCTCCGTTTTAGAGGTCAATTTTCCAACCACTTCTAGTGCAATTATCGAGAGCTATCATGCGCACTTGCGCTCTGCTCGGTCCAACCAATTCCGCGGTCGAGTTGGCCAGACGAGGCAACCAAAACTCGTAGCTCTCATCGACGCGATTTGTTCCAAACCGGGGATAAAGTTCCCTTGGGAGGAAATGGTTCGCATTTGCAGGGAAGAAGGGGCCTATAGCGTCGTTGATGCAGCCCACTGTTTGGGGCAGCAGGTCGATCTCAATCTGTCGAAGACCCAGCCCGACTTTTGGATAACGGTGCGTTTGCCGGTTCATCCTGTAGCCCGACTTTCCCGCTCAATTGAACCCTTAGAGCTGTCACAAATGGTTCTACGTGAAGCGGGGATGCTCCCTGCTTTACGTCCCCAGAAGGTATGATCGTGATTCGATCCGACCGAACCCTCATGGCATGTGTTCTGATGCCATGAACGAACTCATAGAAACCACCATATCATGAAATGTGCATTTCCACACAATTCGTATCCGAGCGCGAGCACGTCCACGCTTCAGCAACGATTGGAGGGTGAGTACGCTAATAAGTCGGTCCTTCCCGAACTGAATGGAACCCAAATTGAACAATTAACAGGTGCCTCAACGCGCGACTTCACCTCGTTTCTCAGTGTCAATGCTGGTAAACTGACAAGGTTCACTGTTTTGAACCCTGGTCTGACGGCTCATTTCTAGCGTTTGACTTCCGCCAATGGCTCGGCGGAGAGAGGGCTATCAACTCCTATTGTCATGATCTGGCGCTAGCTGGGGGTCGTCGTATGGCGGAGATCTTTCAGACCGACCTGATGGACGAAAGCGGTGATTTCACTTTGAACATGATCAATGTCCGACTCCCTCTTTCGCCTAGCCTTCCAGAAACCCACGACATCATTTCTTACGTCGACCGTAAACTTCTGGTCGAAGACAAAGTTTATGGGCTGGTGTTCAAGCACAATGGGGCTTGGTGGGCCCGATGTTGTGCCCAAGTTTGGAACGAGGTGCGTCCCTGCCAGCGATCCATGGGGAAGTTGGAACCCTTTATTGCCCTGATACCCCAAAGAAAAAATTCTAATGCACGTTCATTCTAGGTATCTGACTTTGAATATTTCGCCGGGGTGTTGATATCGCTTTGCAGCGAATTAGAGGGATCGTTCTTGCTGTCTTGAAGGAAGGGTTTTAGGGTATCATCTCCGCCACGAGGCGAATTTGGTCTTGATTTCCATTATGCGCTCCCTCATGGCTTTTCCGCATCAGGGCGCTCCCCTTCTCTTTGTTTGAATGACATCTTTTACGACATTGGCGTTTAGTGAAGTCTCAATAAGACCGAAGCGCGGGCGCGCGCTATTGTTCACTTTCATCCATCCGGCGCTATGAAGCACCGGTTTATCGTTTCGGGTCATCACTTCGCCAAAATGAAAATGAAGATGAAGCTCAAATTCGGGTGTAGATGTTGGAGTGTTCGAAAGTTAGAAACGGGCGTTGTATACGTGAAACCCGGTGCCGATGTAGTCCGCTCGTACGTACTTCTCTACGAAGATTCAACCCTTTAGGCTATCCGCTGAATGCCGTTTATTCTGAGCCACAACCTGATCAAGTCACCTGAGGAAAGATAAATCAAAATCTTCCTCACAGTCCTTATCATCGGCATGTAGAAAGGGAATATCAGGTCTTAGGGTGCTTTGTTCATAACGTCAGACCTAACTCGGCTCGGTAGTAGGCATTTATTCACCCTTACGCCCAACTAAACGCGGGAATGACATCTTGGCTCTCGAAATGTCACCTCGAGGCCACAGCCAAAAATTGGTTGACAGTTGCTCGGACACGGACATCATTGACAGTCACTCAGGGCTTCCAATGACAAGCATTCTAAGGCTTGAGGTCGACATAGGTATGAGCCAGGTCACTCGAAGCGATTGGAGAGTTCCGAATTTAGTCTCAGGTGGAGTTTAAAAAGGCCAACCTTCACCTGGAGAATCCCCAGCTCAGTTTTGCCTGTTTTCCTCTCACTGCATCTTCTAGCTATCATCGCTTAGCTTTACTCCCTCATCCTCATTGTCATGACTATCGAGCTCCAGCCAACCATCCCTNCCCCCCTCTGGGAACAAGATTATCCTGTACGACTTGCCAGGACATGCCGCTTCAGACGTTGCATGGTCACCTAACACGTGGAAAGTTCGGTGAGGGCTTTCTTTCGAATATCTGGTGTTCAATCGATACTGACGGACCGTACACCAGATTCGTTCTCAATTTGAAAGGATTGGATTACCGCACAGTCTGGATCGAGTACCCAGACATTGCTCAGCTCTACCAACAACTTGGCATCCCGAGCCGCGAGAACCGGGACGGAAAGCCTCTTTATGGTCTTCCGGTGATCTATGATCCCAGTACCAGTCGTTACATTGGCGACTCGCTCATCATCGCTCAATACCTTGAGGACACATACCCATCCACCATCTCTCCCCCCCTCTTCCCTATTGGCTCTCGTGGTCTCCAAGCCATGTTCATTGACATTTTCATCCAAACCATCTCCGACCCTCTTCACTCCATCACCTCTGAGTTCGCCATGCGGCAACTTCCTCCTCGCAGCTCCCAGTACTACCGATCCCGTCGCGAAGCTAGGTATGGATGCCGCCTCGAAGACATCGCACCTGTCGGCACTGAGCGCCGGAAAGCCGTCTGGGACGGCGTTCGTGCCGGTTTCAAGTCTTTCCACAAGTGGTCCCTAATCGCCTCATCCAGTCAGCCCTTCATCACCGGCGACAAGCCATGCTTCGCTGACTTCGTCGTCGCTTCGTATCTGACTTGGTTTAAGAGGCTTTTGGGAGAGAACTCTCCAGAGTGGCAGGAGCTGATGGAGGCCGAGGACCAGCGGTGGTTCAATCTGATGAAGGCGATCTCGCCTTGGGAGAGGGTCGACGAAGAGGGACTTCAACTATTTAGATCGACTTTCAAGCTCAAGGCCTGATTTATATTTCTAAGATAAACTCTTGTATACCTCCGATAGAACTTTTGACTCTTTTCTAGTTCCTCTTACACTTTGCCACCGGCAGCTGTACTTCTGAATTGAAAATATGTATCTCCGAGATTGAAACACCATTTGGCTCCTTTACCACTCAGGAATCCTCTTCGAGGTGCTGTAAATCCCCGAAATTTGCAACGTCGGCTTGACACGAGATGTATGCTAACGTTCAAAACTTTAGGAAATGCGCCCATGATGATGCATTCATTGTTCATGGCCTTTCAAGGGATGCCGGGAACGCCAATTTCTCCGAGTTCGTAAAAGCTGATGATGCTTGGATAAGTACCCACCAAAACGTTCTCCGGCCGTTTGACTGCGCATATCGTAATATTCTGGGGATTTTAGAGGAATTTACGGCAAAGGTACTCCTGAGATTTGCGCGACCCGGGAGATTTGCATTACGAGGGGTCTGATACATAGTAATCCACGAGAGCTGGCTTCGATCTGAGAGCGACTTTGGACTTACAGATAGTACGAAGTGGAACATTCGTCGTGAGAGTCCAGATGAAGGTGTGTTATAAATAGTGAAATACAGGGCAAATGAGAAGTCCGTATTCAAAGCGTCAAAGGTCGTAGGAACTCCGAGTCAAAGAAGACAATCATACGAAGATGGCAGACACCATCATCATCAGGACTGAAACAAGAATTGAATGAGCCCGAGATACTTCAAGAGTGATCGCAGAGTTATTGTTATTGGCCGACGTTGGAGGAGGAGGGATGCTGGTTATTGTAGTGCGCGGAATATTCGATGTTCCGCTGGATGTAGGTGTTGTGGGAGGTGACAGGACCTATTGCGGGGCAAGGGTCAGCCTGTTAGAATTTGTCGTATCTGAAACAAAGTGTGACTAACCCCGTCGAGGACATGAGCAACTCCGTTCGACATGATCACATTTCCCTGCAAAACGGCAACATCGTTGATGAAGAGCTGGCCCGCTCGCTTGTGGACGGTCACATTGACTCCCAGCAGGGTCTGGTACTCCCTCCCGTCCTCAAAGGCAGTCGAATACCCCACATCTCCAACAATACTGTGGTACATCAAAGCGTTGGCCAACGTTTGGGGACTAAGCGTCTCGACATCGATGCCCGCTCGCTGAAATGCTGCATCCGTCGGAGCAAAACAGGTGAATTTGGGGGTTGTATCCACGGCCTCCGTGAGGTTGGCCCTCTCAAGGGCCCTAAGCAAACGCGAAAGCGATGCAGCTTCTGCGGTCTCCGTACACGGACGCGGGAAATTGAGAACCCTGCATGATGTGTTCAGGTACTGACAGCGCAGCAAGGTCAAATAACTTACCGGTCAATAACATGCAAGTACCCATCATCGAACACGACGTCTTGTGTTGTAACATTGGATGGGGTCCCAACTCCAGAATAAATCTTGAGACCACTGGGCGCAACTTCTTGACCTGTGCTACCGAATGCACTAGCGAATACCACATTGGGTGAGCCCTGGAGGTTCGCGAGTCGATCATCGAGAAGGCTGGTATCCGCCAGTGCACCACCCGACCGACTTAAATCCGTGCTTCTGAGCGCAAGAGGGAGGACGTGATACGACAGAAGCTCCCGGGCGGAGGCCTCTGTAATGCTTGCTACATCCGGGATGCCAGCGCTCGCAATGAAACTGGACACGGCGTCGTTGTTTGGAGCCAGCAAGGTGCCTCCTGCTACAGTCAGGTCGCGGAGGACAGCGGGAAAACGCGTGGTGATAGCGTTGAATCTTGAGAGTTCTGGTCGCTCAGCAATCACCTCCTGGACGGTGGCAGCATTGGTGAAGAGGGTAAGAATGAGGACGGTGAGGATAGGGATAGCGAGCGCCCGGGGGATCTTGAAGAACATGACGAGACAACAAGGGTGGGCACCTTACGGCGCAGAATGAGCAGCGGCGTCGAAGGAACAAGTATTCACTCATCACAGCCTCCGTATATATATTGTGTGATGCCCCGTGAGCGTCTCTTTCCGGTATTCATTACACCGCACACGCCGAATCCTATTTATTCGGAGCCTAAGGCGCAATGAGGCTCGGTTTGACAGTGAGCGCCAATTTCACACGGTCTTTTCCTGACTTGATCCTTATCTGATTCTCTTCTCTAGCCGCCTAAGGGCAGTTTTGGCCTTCGAATTTCTGAAAGGTTATCTCAATCACGTCTCTCGACAACAAATTGAGATTGATTGAATCTATCTAAATCCCAACGAGACGATCATCGGCTTTTGAATTTATATCAGATAACTACCAGGGCGAGGAAGCTTTAGGGAGACGGGTATAGATTTGCACATCAGTATATCGGCCGAGTCCTCAAGGACCTTACAGGCCCTTATGCACACAGAGCCGCGAAACATGGACTCGGGTACCCTCAGGTCGAATTTTGCTTCTGGATATCGGAGTGCAAAACCCTGATGAAGTGGCTGTGCAATTTCCACTGCTGGCCTTCCCTTGATCGGTGGTTTTGTGCTTCCGGACATCCACAGCACTTGAGCACGTCCCTCCGTCCACGACTCAGAGCCAAGAATCAATTTATCGCTCGAATGCGCTATATTCTTGCCTGTGCATCAAGGTACAAAATTCTCGCTGTCATGGTCTGTGTGCTTGGCTGTCAGTGGCAAATTCTGGGCATTCCAGCGCTAGTGGATGTCGTCATTCCCTTGACTGATTGACCCTATCGTCCTACAGCACACCGTGCCCCTATCCCACTCCAGCGACGCTCTCTCGAAGACCTCAAGCTTTCCAAGCATCTTTCTTATGGCTAGCTTAGCTCTCGTTCTCAATGTCGTCGGGATTATGTCTCCCGTTGTTGTTGTTGTGAGCGTCGATCAAGTCCAGATGGTGGTGGAGTCCCTCTCCGGATCTCATTGACATGGCTTTGGCACGCTCCGGCCGCCCGCAGCTTCTAGCCTCACCAGTGCACTGGCTAGTTCGGACCACCGCAGGCGTCCACAATGCCACCTCTCAACTATCGGTTTTCAACCCGGAAGGCGGGTCTGGCCTGCTCAGCATTTCTGTGGCTTGTGGGGTCAACGTTCTTACTGTCAACACGGCTCATTCAAGCATCCATACGGTGCCTGGACTTTATCACCCCCAACCGGGCGCTTATTTGTATCGATTACGCCAAGCCTCTCGCTCCACTCACGCGAGTCAGCTGACTTGAGCCTTGAGCCTTGAGCAATCCACGAGGATTGTTCGATCGGCATTCATTTCGGGAGGTGTGCATCTCTTGCAGCTTAGCTTTCCACAACCCCTCCTGTCCTTTCCACCTCTGCGACTGCCTTTTCGCCTCACGATTTGAGCGGACCAGCCCCATGGCACCTTTGAGATTGACATTTCCGTTTGCCATCCAATCAACCTGTCAATCGAAGTCGACTCCAACATTTCAATTGGCCCCATTAGCCGCCCGTCGTGATTATAAAAAGGACATTTCAATCGATCCCATTCCAAGGTCGTGGACGGAAAGCCCATCAATCCCATCCTCACCAGAGCCTCTCCCCTGTTGCCCCACCTCCCTAGCTGGTGGACATGCATCTCAAAGTCTTCTTGCCCTTGTTCGCTGTTCTGGGATGGGTTGCTGGCTCGTTGGGCCATGAACCTGTCACTTATCCACCGGGCACTGGTGTCGCCCCCGGCTCATCGGGCGCATATACCTCTGCTCCACCGGCCCCTGGTGCTACTGGCGCACCGGGCGGTGGTACCACTGGCTCAACGGGCGATGGTACCACTGGCTCAACCGGCGGTGGTACTACTGGCTCAACCGGCGGCGGCACCACTGGTTCAACAGGCCCTGATATTGCTACCCTCATCGCTCAAACGGCTGAGCTTTCCACTCTCAACTCGATCATCACGCAATACCCAGGTTTGCTCGCGAGTCTCTCGTCGGCTGCCGGAACGCTCCTAGCACCCTCCAACGAAGCCCTCGACGCCTTCATCAGTGGTCAAGGTGGACTGGCAAGTCTCACAGAAGATAGCATCCAAGATCTCGTCAACTACCATCTCCTCCCGTTGTCACGGAGCAGTGCCGACCTCAGTGTCGCCGGTGGAGCCATTGCGGAGACTCGCCTTTTGGATGCGGATTACACCAATCTGGCGGGTACCGCCAACGTCATCTTCGCAAGTGCATACGGGAGCACCGGCCAGGAAGTCGCTCCCAGTGGATTGAAGATCTACTCGGGTGTTGGTACGAGTGCAAATGTGACCTCAGCTGACCTGGCTTTCGAGGGTGGGCTCGTTCATGTTATCGATCGGTAAGTATCGTATTGTTATCTTTCCGTCATCATCATTCTCATGGCGACTCCCGTTCAGCGTTCTCAACTTCCCCCGAACCTGCACCCAAACTGCCGAAACGGCTTCCCTCTCGACTCTGCTCCAGGCCATCCAGACTACCAACCTGACTGAAGTCGTTGATACCACCCCTAAATTCACTTGTTTCGCTCCAACGGACGCGGCGTTCCAAGCGGCAGGCATCAACATCAGCTCGTTGACAAATGACCAGATCGTCGACGCCCTGAAGTACCACAGTATTGTAGGTGACGTCGGGTACTCCACCGCCTTTGAAGATGGGAGAGAATACCAGACACTCCTTGGAGTTCCTGTTACCGTTCACAAGCGGGATGGTCAGCTGTTCATCAATGATGTCGCTGTTCAGACCGGTAACGTCATCATGAGCAACGGCGTCGCTCATGTGCTCTCTGGGGTATGTTATTTTTTCATCGATATGTCAGAGCAATTCTGATGGTGTTCAAAAATACCTAGGTTCTTTCACCACCTGCCAATGGTACTGGCGGAACTACTGGAGGCACCTCTGCCGGTTCGACCGCTGGCTCTTCCGCTACTCCTTTGCGAGACAGCTTTGGGATCAGTGTCGGTCTATTCTTGGCCGTTATTTCATCCGTCTACTTCGTCTTTGCCTAAAATCGGAGGGTGTTCATTTGGGCGTGTAGTTGGCGCTATTAAAGGTGTCCCGGCCCCTCGTTTCTTTTCCTTCGCTTCTTTTCACTCATCTTGACATTGACGATTGGACCGCCTACGCCTACGTATGTACTGCCATCCTGTGTTTGTATAATACCTTGTACAGCTCTGTACATTTTAGCACTTCTGAGACAATTACTGTATTTTTCCTTCTGTCTTAGCACTGTTTCGGAATGCCCCATCAAATCATCACGCCTATTTTCGGAGCACAGCCTCGCCGAGGAGAGCGTTCAGCGGGTGTGTACATCCACTTGGGCTTTGCTTAACACCGTCATCCTCGTCTTCGAGCTGGTCTCGTAATTTCAGTCGCTGGGCGCTGAAATACACAACAAACAGTCTCTCCTAGTGTTGATCACTTTGGCAGAACGACTATGAATCGGCTGGTCCTTAATCTCGCTCTTCTCTTCGCTTTTCTCGTCAATGTCGGGGTTTTGGCTGTGCCAACGAACGACCGGAGGATGGTTAGGAGGTGAGCACTGTCTTCCATCGCTTCACGATCGTCGCTGAGAACCTATGGCCTGGACGTCAGACACTCAAGAGCACTATTGGCTGAACGACAGTAAGAATCCGAGCCGTCCGCATCGCACTTCTGACAGTAACATGGCTTGCCCTCCAGAGAACAGGAACTCGTTTGCAACGGCCACGCTGAGCTCTGCGACAGGAAGTATGGCAACGTCACCTTCCTCGGCGCTCACGACTCCTTCGCCTTCAGCACAAACCCTTTCGCACGTGAGTTCTCTCGATCGGATGTTCATCCATAGTCTGCTCAATATCTGTCGTACGACCCAGTCTCTCGCACTCAAGAAGTCAACATCACAGAGCAATTGAACCTCGGAGCCCGTCTGTTGCAAGCCCAATCCCACATGTGAGCTCATTTGGCAACCGGGCTTGAACTATAGCGCTCATACGCACACAACTGATAGGAACAACGGGAAGCTGCATTTCTGCCATACCTGTAGGGGCACAGCTTACGGGTTTAGTCTCAATATGTCTAACGCTCTCTCTTTCTAGCTTGTGGGCTCTTTGATGGAGGCTCTGTCGCGGACTACCTCCGAACGGTCAAGACCTGGTTGGACAAGAACCCAAACGAGGTCCTCACGTTCATCTTCACCAACCCCGAGAATATTTCCGTATCGGAGGTTTGGAAGCCAGTTTTCGAGGAAACAGGTGCGTCGCCTCGCTCTAGCATTGAGGAGCCCTTGCTCATTCCTCGTAGGAATGGCCGATCTTGCCTACGTTCCTCCTTCACCCGTCATGTCCCGCGAAGACTGGCCAACGCTTCGGGAGTTCATCCAATCTGGCAAACGCGTCATCGTCTTCCTCGACAAAGGCGCCGACAATAGGACGAACCCAGAACGAGAGTATATCCTTCCTCAGTTCAAGATGGTGCGTGGTTTCCTCACTCACTGCCTTTTTGATCAATGACCGACCAGTGCGATCTGATAGGTTTGGGAGGACCCCTATAACCCCACAGATGCCAGCTTCCCTTGCACGGTCGACCGTACCGCTGGTCCTCTGACCCCGACCGACCAACTGTATCTGATCAACCACAACCTGAACTTCGATATCTTGCCGTTCTTCCATCCAGGGTTCAAGATTCCCGACCGCCTCAACACTCCCCGAACGCACGGAATCTACAGTATCTACACCCACGCGATGAATTGTGCGGCGATCATGAACGAGAAGAATCCGAATTTCGTGTTGACGGATTTCTCCAATGTCGGGCAGGCTATGGCTGCTGTTGACTTCTTGAACGGGTTCTAGGCATGAAAGGAAATTGATGCTCAGTGGTCTTGTATACTCTACCTCTAGGCTAATCTCACTCTAGTTCCCTGTAATGTCACTCATTAACACGATCATTCTCATTTCTTTCTTCTTCTGGGCTCTCGGGTGGCGGTGCTTGATGATGGCAAACATCTACAAGCTCGGGAAGGAGTGTCTTCTCTCCAACCATCATCGTCGTCACACCGGTGGTCCCTATCCCACCAGACCGGTATGTTCTCTGAAACGATTCTCGTATCCTGAGCTCTATAAATATCTCGATTTCAGATGGATTCCTCTTCATCCTGCTCTCCGGGCGCAGGCGTGAGGGAACCTCATCGCAGTATTTCTGCTACCCATACAATTCGAGAGTTTACCCGTCGCTCATCTGGAACTTTCGATGAATCTAAACCATCTCCAATTTCTCTACTTCCGATTGGACCACTTCGTGAGCTGACAGGAGGTCAGCATCAATAAACAGTCCTACTCAAATGCCCAGCTAACTAAGAAACAATAGAGCCAGTTAGCTCGAAATACAGCTTTCAATTTTTGTTTATCGCTGGAGCCTGTACAAACAAAGTCATACCAAATAGCTCAGATACATTTGATATAATTCAACAAAAGCAGGGTGAGAGCACGAAAAATCAACATAGAATGTGGAGCGAGGAACTGAGGAGTCGCATTGGTCGTATTCGGGATAGCTTTGTTTGTATAAGCTCCACAGATAATCAAAAGCTGTATTTTGAGCCAATCAGCTCCATCGTTTTTAAGCTCTTCTCATTGCACCACCAAGGGCATTGGCTTCACTCCCTAACACACACACATATCGAAATGACGTGTTGGGCGCTAATTTACTGCTTTGTTCAATCTCTCTTTGGTTAAGACCTCCATCCTCCACTAGGCGCCATGAATAGTGGTAATAACCGGAAGAAGGGGAAGTTTTTCTATGACATTGTCGTCTTACAGGTTAACACTCCATGTTTGTCCTCGAGCCCTCAGAATCTGAAGATTATTCCTTGTCTACCAGGTCGAAGAGACACTGCATCGAATTCCACGATGCCACCTAGAAACGTGGTCGCAAACGTTTAAGGACATGTTCCAGCTTCCTCAGGGGTCGGAAGCCGAGGGCACCTCTGAAGAAAACCCTATCCTGTTACCCGGATGTTCAAATGCTGAGTTTGAGAGTCTCATGATGCTGTTAACCACGTCTACGTGAGTCCCAGAGCCATACCCTTCGTTCGCAGCGACATCTTGCTCAATATCTTTGGGCATTCCGATCAGGACCTTGACTCCGTTGGAACTATCGAAAGAGGAGTGGATTGCGATCTTGAAGCTTGCGACAATGTGGGATATACTCAAGTGAGCCTTCTATATTCATCCGAACTGTGCGCACTTTACCGATTCGTGAGAGTAGGTCAGAGCCCTGTGTATTGAGAAGATCTCGTCTCTTTCCCTCAGCAAACTCGAAAAATTCAAGTTGGGGAGAATGTACAAGGTTGAATCGTGGTTCACCGACGGATGTGGTCTGTTGATTGACGACTTTCAAGACACATCTCTGGAAGATATAGCAGCCGCCCTCGGATGGGAGACCGCTGCTAAAATTGCATCGGCGGCATGGAAGCAGAGTCTGCCAAAAGATGGGATCATCTTGGTACCATCCAATTGCTGGCTATGCAGGGAGTGCCATGGGGGTTTGCAGCAAGCTTATAATGCATCGAACCAAATCTACTGTGTTGGATGCGGTCGTTACACCAGCCTCGAGCCTGGAGTGAAAGTGGAGATTGCCTTGCTCGATTTCAGTAAGCTAGCAGACTCGGAGCTCATTTATGCAAGTCGGCGAGGTGCAAGCCCCGAAGCCCTAGAGGCTGTGAAGGCAGCATTTGGAGAGGAGCTGAAAGAGATGTACTGAGCCCTTGCGGTATTACCTTTGGAATTGCTATCTGCTTCTCGCTTTCATATACCCACCGAGTTCTAATTTGGACTTCTATTTCAAACACCAGAGTCGTTCCGTCATCCGTGAAAGTGTAGGCTGATAATCATCGGCACGGCTAAAGTGTGGCTTGCTCTGGCTCAAGAATAACGCCAAGCCCCCGCAAAGTGAAGACTTGAGCTCTGGAATGCCGCAACTATGAGCATGTTGCTGAAGGGAACTTTGAAAACTCAATCTGTCTGTGCGTAGATAGAGAGATTTATTGATAATTTGAGTTGCCGTAGAAGGTCACAACGACTGCAAGATGACACTCCCATTTTTGCTACAATCACAGCTCGAAATCGTTTAGCGTGGCTTGTATCAACGGCCTGTTTTACAAAATTTGCTCTTCAACATGCGCATGGATAAATTCTAGTGCTTTCCGCTTCTTTTCCTGGAACCGCTTTGACTTCGCTATTTCTTGCTGGTACTCACGGAAGGGGACGATGAACCAAAGAAGTCAGAAAGGGTCTTGTATAATATCCTCATTTTGGAGGTTACAACGTATCCCGCCTCTCACATATTTCCTTAGATGGACGGACGATACCTTGCATTCAATTCACAAGATCATCTGGAATCATGTTCTCAAATGTTCAAGGATGTTTCAGCTGTTTTAGGGATCTGGATTGGAAAGTTCTCAAAACACACTTCAAATGGAACTTGCCTGAACTTGTGAGACACCAAAGTGATTATACTCCAACTAGAGTTCGCCAGTGCTGATGCACGGTGAGAGCCGTTGCACTTAAAGTGTGAAACAACTCTTTCAATCAACACATTTGAGTGACACTGCGGTCGCTGGCGCTCGTTTCTTTGGCGGGCTCACGCTTGCCCATGACTTTTGAGTTAAACTAGTAAAACGTCGAAGCTCTAGCGGGCGCTGGAATCGACGATCGCAGACTGGAAAACCGTCGCGATCTCAACTTTCAAGCCTGGCTACGTCTCAATCTCAATTTTCAGTCCCGACCGCGGTAACCGTCGGGCTTCAAATTTCAAAGCATGACATCGTCTGATAATTATCACCGTCCCCGAGGCTACTCCTTTGGAACTGAAATAGCACATGAAGTCACCCTCGCTGTACCAACAGACTCCAGCAGCATTCTTTAGCGTCCGCAGACTGGTACGAACACCTGCGATAGAGACGTAGAATTTGCCGCTAGAGTTGGTATGTTATTGTTCTTATCCCTTACCCCAACTTGAACCTGCTCCGAGCATAAAGATCTTGCCGGGAGCTCCATCTCCTCGACCACGTTGCCTGCACCCAGCGCAAATGTGGCTGTGAGCTCGGTACCTTCATTTGCTATGACTTGCACCCACTCCCCGACACAAATCCTTCTCTGGAACCTTCTTTCGATATCGGTGGCCCCTGTAGCGGGAAAGTATCGCTTCGCCTCTTTGAATCCCATCGCCTCCAGCAATCGGGAGTTTGGCCATTCCTATCTGCACCACATTCAAGCCCTGTCAGTGTGAATATACTGCTTGGTTTCTTCGACCACCCCCAGGTGCTGTCAGGGCAAGGTTTTTGCTGGTAGTATTTTTAGTTTGATCTCCATTGCATCCAGTCTCTACCGGCTCGAAAACCTTGCTGTGAGCATTTTCTCCTCAGTCTTTGTCTCCTCCAAGAAGGAAAATGTTTCTGGGGGCATCGTTCTATTGACTCCTACTGCCCCTAACCACCCCCCCGCTGTGAGGCCTCAGTAGAAGTGTCGTTATATAGTGTTCCTTTTTACCCAATCTTCTAGCAGTGTGAAGATGCTCCTGAGAGCATCTTTCGATCAATTCATTGGCCCCCACCTGCTTCCAGTATGAGATGTGCACTGGGAGCATTGTCCTATTGATCCTTATTGTTAATCACCCCTCCCAGCATGAATCCTTTGCTGAGGGCAAGAGCAGCAAACCTCACTTCTACTAAGCTCCTCATCTCAGGCCCTTATCTGGTCGCCAGCCCCTGTATAGGCCTACTCGTTCTAGGAGTATACAGAGCCTGCAGGATGCCTCTTGCAGTGGGGTGTACTCCTGGCATTGTAGTTTTGCTAGAAATGTTAGAGTCAGTCAAGACAAGGAGCAGACTTGGAGGCATTCTCAAACGTCGATTTTCGAATCCTTGCGGATAGTTATAAGTGCAACCGTTGTCAAAGATTTGCGGGTATCGACGGTTTGGGAGGAGATAGGCAGATCTTGGGGCCTGAGTCTAGAAATGTAACGCCTAACGGCCGGTGCCGTTCCAGAAATGTAACGCTCCGAAACTCATTGCTTCCCTACAGTCATGTACAGTACTCAATTTGTCTCCCACCGTGCATAGCACGGGTCAAAGGCTAGGTATCCGAGAGCAAACATGTACACTGCTCCAGCTCAACCTCAGCTGGATCCGAGGTCATACAGAACTGTGGAGACCCAGAATCGTGGCTAGCATCCATCGTAGCAGACTATTAGAGCGTTGTGGCAGCGCAAGTGGACTGGTTTGAGCAGCGAACGACAAGAGGCAACCCACGTCACTGACCTATAATTATAAACTGATGGCGATTATGGTTCATTTCGAGGTTAATTACGATGCCACTCGCGGATTGTCTGGTTGGCAATCTGAAGGAAATTGAGCTCAGTCATTTGCATGAGAATCTTGAGTCTATTCTGAAATTCTACGAGGATTGACATAGTGGCGATTCCAACGAAGCCAATTCAGTGATAATCCCCTGCGAATTCCGGCATTGGCCCGGAATTGACGGTTTTTCGATTCCAGTTCTGCCACGCTGTGTCTATTACTATTACAGATAGGGTGGATTTCAAGCGTCCTTGGTGAGTGTCCGTGGCTGTAACCGTTTACAGATCTTCGTATTCGTACACCGCTACATACTGGGCCGTCCAAGACAGGGTCTCATAGTCACCCGACCTAACCATCTTGCGCCAGCTGCTCGAAGCCTTCTGCACACAGACCACAACCAATACATTCCAAGCAAGCTATTTATCGAATTCATGTTAGTGTCATTGTTCCAACACACCTTAGCATCACACTTACCGAGACCTCCACAGCAGGCGCAGAGATAACAAGGGCAGCACAACGGGTTTCTGAATGCTCCTGCAATGACCATCAGCCTTTGTTCGAACGCTTCTTTCGGAACTTCTGGCTTACCTTTGCAGCACCACGCGCTGAGCATGATACCCGCGAAAAGCACCAATACCAAGCCAACGAAGATGATAATCAGGTAATCTGTTCGATTGAGAGGAATTGAAGCATGGTGAGAGTCTCGTTCGACGAGATGCTAGTAGTAGAACGACACCGCGACACTCACATTTCTTGTCCACGATCGGATTATTGCCGCTGCCGCTGCCAGCGTCCGTAGCTGCGCTCGCACCCGTTTCTGCAGCGCGACGAACAAGATCTCCTCCTCCACCCGTCGTTAAACCCGCGAGCCAGGCGCTGAGGTCGGTACCCGTGCACGAGAACGTGGCCAGTGCGATGAGGCTAATGATGATGATCCCGGCGGCCATTATTGGCAGGAAGTATCGTCGAGAGCGGCAAGCTCGCCGGTGGGGGCAAGCACCGTGGTCCATCCTGTGGCCCGATTCGCTGTCATACTCGCTCTGATGGGTAGAGATTTCCTTCGACGAGTAAAGAGATGGGGCGGGGTGCATTTTGTACCCCTGTTGCGAGAGCGATGGTGGCTTCTCGGAAAATGGACGTTGGGTTTGGATGGTGACGTTAGGGATCGACATGATGTCGGCGAAAGTAGATGACGGGACCACTGAAAGCGACAGAAACAAAAGGGTAAAAGAAAACTAAGGACGTCGGGGAGGATCAGGAAGTTGAGGAGGCTGGTAAAGCTTAAGCCTCAACTATATATACATAGGAGGCCATCGATCTTCGCATGTGGACGGAACGTTTGCCTCCGCTCCTCACAGCCAGAAGCACCATTAGCATGTCAGCCGAAGGGTTGGCTTACTGCGCAACGGCCTGAGATTGCCTTGCGGTGCATCGTTGTAGCCTTAAGAATTCGTTCCAGGCCACCCAAGAAAGCTTCTGCTGATCAGGGCGACGTCAATAACCTCCTTTTGTCCGCACAGCCACGTTGACGGGGCGAAGGAGCCGTCGTCGCATAGCCTCAATGGGCTTGTAAGATCGGGTCCGTTCCGAGTCGATGCCGAACTGGTATAAAATTCCAAGAATCACAGACGGGTATACTACGTATAGATTCATACGACAAACTGCCCAGGACGATTGAAGGGCATAGAACTTTGATCCCTGCTACCTTGATCTGGAGCATTTTTCACCAAGTACGATGGCTGGATTGGGTCCCATGTACCCCCAAAAGACCTCGATACTCGGCTGTGCGCGGCAATTCATAACCGTTGCTGCCCATTATGAGTTCGGATAGGGGTACCTGGCTTGCCAATGCACCCGTCGATGCTTGAGCGTACCGAGTCCAGTCTCCCGCCATTTGGTGAAGTTCGACGGCTTCCTCCCGGATGAGTGATGCGTTCTCATCCCGTCCCAATGAATGATAAAGCGCGCATAGGTTGTCCAGTGCCTTTCCGAGGTTCGAGGCGTGCATTTGAGTGGGGTGGGCTTCGAAGATTCGACGGTGAACATCGACTGACTCTTCCAAGCACCTGAGGCTCTCGCCGTATCGATTCAAGTTTTTCAGAACGAGATGGCGCTCGTGGAGGGAGTATGCGAGATGGGATTCCAAGGTGAGCATCGACTTGTGCTCGAGAAGCTTTCTGGTCAAATCGATCGACTCGTCGATAGCGACTAGTGCATCGTCGTCTCGCCCGAGGCCAACAAGGCATGTGCACAAACCGTCGAGGGCGTCCGACAACTTCCCTTCGTAGAGTTCGGGTTCGCGGAGGGCGAGTCGACGGTAAATTGGCACGGCTTTTTCTGTGGCTTCAAAGGCCTCTTGCCATTTTTCCAGCTGAATGAACCGGATTGAAAGGGTCCCCAAACATGCGGCGAGATTTGGTTCAAATAATTCTGGATTCGCCTTGACCAACCGAAGGTACGTCCCGACGGCGTCCAACAATGGCACGATCGACTCGACGGGGTGCCTACCCATCTGGTCCAGCATGATGGACGATATATGTAACGCAGACGAGACATACTGGTCGAATGTTTCATGATCTCGATCTGCTAGGCTGCGGTATATTCGTAGTCCCTCTTGTATGGCAGGCGTTGCCTCGTCTAGCCTACCCATCTCAAGCAAACGATAAGCAACGCTGACAAGAGACCACCCAACGAACGGCTCGTATAGGTTCGGTTGATCTTGAGAGAGGCGCCTATATATCTCCAGCGCTTTTTCGGTATGTTGGAGACTCTCCTCATTCCTACTAAACACTCCCAGCTGCCTTGAGAGATTATTGAGCGCTCGAGCGAGGTCCGGTTCATATATTCCTGAGTAATTCCCGGCTAGCTCCTCGATAATTTTCACTGCTTCCTCCAGAGTTGCCAGTGCCTCCTCGTCGCGCTCCAAGTCCCCTAGACAGAGCCCCTCCATGTTCATGCACCGAGCTAGATGCAACATGTAACGGCTGCCATACTTGTCTATGAGCCGATGACAAATGGCCCTGGCCGCTTGAACAACAAGCAAAGCTTCTTTTTGGCGACCAACCCTCCCACGGAGGTAAGATACGATGTCATACAAATATTTCGAGAGCAAGGGGTCAAGGTCGTCGAAGATCTTGCTGAACGTAGAGGGAAAGGTATCCTGACCCAGAGTGGTCATCAATCAGCTCGAAAACGCTATGAATGAAAGATGGCGGCATACCTTGACCCACGACCTCAAATGGCCCAGATTGGTGGTTGACCCCATCGCGGCTGTAAGCTCGATGACAGCTTGAGCATGGCAAGATAAGACTTCGTGTAACCGCCAGAGCGGGGCTAGTTCTTTGACTCCGCCGGATTGGATCGTATGGTCAATGAAAAACCTGCATGAATATGACAGTTGCTCCGAGATGCTACCAGGCGGGATAGGAGGAAGTTTGGGAGGGACGTGGAAGATGTCAATGTCCCATTCCCCTGAGAGATAACCAAGGGGAGGAACGTGAGCCCTTATCTCGTTGTCGATAGTAGAAAGGGTGAGTTTGGCCATAACACAATTGCACTCTTCGATATCAAGGTAGTACGGTTTTGTGTTGGGAATATGCTGGGAAAGGTACTCCCGGACGGAGGCATGCAGGAGTCGAATGGGTTCCTCGCGAGTGTCGGGGGAGAAATCGTTTAACAGCGATCGTAACCTGTTCGCGACTTTGACCATCGTGTCCCCGTCGACGGGCTGATCGTACGAAAATAGTAAAACGAGGGCATTGATGGATAGTGGTTCCTTGGCCGTCACTACAGAGCCCATGAAAGCTTTGTACGCTCGCACGAGAACTTTATCCTTCCACATAAGCTTCGAAAGAATTTGTTCGTACAAAGCAAACACCTTCAGCTCTGCATCAAGTAGTTCGGCGGGCGTTCCAGCACTGCTGTCGATGATTTCTCTGAGGGCTTCATCGCAATGGAAGAATGGCTTTATGTATTCGAGGATGACGTCGACCCACAAAAACAGGCCTTCGGATCGGTGCACGAAATCCTGGATGAGTTGGGGTGGAAAGACGGTGTTGTCGAAGGGAGGATACCGAAACTTGTTATGGATATGCTTTTCAATGTCTTGTTGGGTGTCGTTACCCCGGATGAGCGAAAGGGATAGCAGTTGAATGTGCGAATGGTGCTCGAGCCACGACATGACACTGTCCTCCGGTCGCGATGTGACAATGATACAGAGGTTTGCGGGGAGCAAGGGGACGCCATCGCGCAAAATCTGTAGGAGCTCCGTATCGCACCCTTCATCCAGGGCGTCCACAACGACCACCAAAGGAACAGATGTAGGAAGGAGAGGACAAATGGGAAGTATGATTTCTTGGAATTGTCGAGTTGGAGAGGCATCCAAAAGGGTGGCATCATCTCGAAGTATCCGGGCGATGGTGTCTCCGGTCGCTTTGTTGACACGACAAAAACCTCGGATAAGCGAGCCGAAGAGGTGTCGAGACGTCACTTCCTCCCCTCTGAGTTGAGAGAAGAAGAAAGACGTGACCAGCCAACGCTTTCGCTGGGCCTCCTGGCAGATCGAATGGGCTAAGGTTGACTTTCCGCTACCCATGGGATCTGCGATGAGGAGAATCTCAGGAGTATCACGGGTAGTACAATTGGCGATCCACGTTTCTATCTCCTTCAGGTGAGGCATTCGAGTCCCAAGCAGGCAGGTGCGACTCGAGTCCCAAGAAGCACCTCGTGCATCTGGAAGCTGTCGTAAGCTCTCGATACGGTCATTATCGAAGGCTAGATAAGTCGTCAATGCCAACGGGTTCAGTACGACTGGAGAGGCGCAGCGTACCGATATCGTCCTTGAACTTCTGTAACAACGACTCAATCGTCTTGTTGGGATCTCCCTGCTGGAGATGCTTCACCACCTCGGACGTCGTCATCAGCGATGCTCGAAACTTCGGGGGTAAATGAGTGAGTGGGCTCGGGTGAGCGAGACACTATAGCCCGTACATTACACAGCTTTATAGCATCGTCAAAATCTCGCTGGAGATCTTTGACAAATTGCCCCCTTGTCTTGAAATATCTCCATAGCCTCTTCAAAAATGTTTCGCTGCGCAGCTCAGATATCTTTTCCTGAATCTCTTGCAGCGATCTACGAAGGAGAGAGATGATCAAAATATATCATCTCAAGTTTTGCATCGTACCTGTCCAAGCTCAGGAGACTCTCCTTCCAGTCGTCCACCATGGGGTCGCTGTCTTCGCCAATATGCTTCAGAAGAGCAGCAACATAGATTTGAACGTATGACGATAACCTCGTCCAATCTTCTTTGTTGGTGTGGAAGGACTAACAATAGGCGTATTAATCATCGAGGCGGTCGTGGAGAAGGGTTGGAGCAAACGTACATCGGCTGTCTGAGCAACAAATAACGCAGCGTTGGTGACTGTCTTCAGTGGGGGAAAGACGTCCGCGGCCGTGTTCACTGCTTGAAGTATTCCAATCGCAATCGACAGAGAGGCCGTTTTAGCCATCTTAATGGTGAAGTGAAGTTAGCTGTGCTGGTTGTGGACGATGCGCGAAGAGATCGGTGTGGGTCGTGGATCATAATATATGGCTCTACCAGATTAGTGACAAATGGATAATTCTCGCCAGGGCCATTTCGACCCAACTTATACCGCAGACGACTTCATCCAGGGTGGACATGTACGGAGGCCATGTTGTGCTCGAAGCCGCAAGGGCTCGTTCTGCCGAGCTATGATGTGACGGCCGAGGCTTGGCCTCGAACTACGAGAGCTATATTCCAGCCAACGAGTTGACTGTGCAAGTCAGGCGATTGGTTTCGATGAGATGGATCCTCAAAATTCTGTACTACCATCGGTAGTTTCGAATCCAAGGATATTCACACTTTTTTCAGTCACTCTCCTTCTGCATCTAAAGGATTCTTGTAGCAGTCCGGCCTATATCCGCTGTTCATGCGATGAAATGGCAGGGAATTTGGCAGCGCCTCAGCGATAGAACTTTCGGACGGAACAAATAGGGGACGTTAGTCCTATTCGCGAAATAATACCATAGCTCGTCAACAGGCATTGTCCTCCAGCTCTAATGGTGGCTATCTTTCAAGCGATGTGCCTATCTATGAAAGAGACGCTCGACGGGCGGTGCAAAAAGCTGGCCATGATGGAGATATGTTGCAAGCGACGGGCAGGCTTTCCACTAGATAAATTCTCAGGGAAAAAGGCGAAAGATATTCGCGAAACGCCACTGGTGGATCTTTGTACGCTGCAGCGTAGAGGAGTCATCCCCAACGCCATTCGTTCTGCCAAACCCAAATCGTTATCACCGACCCTTTCAAACATTTTACAAGAGCTGTGGGTAGCCGTTGTTAATCCAGTGGTGGATGTTCTTGGTCTCCACGTAAGCTCTGAAATGACCTTTGGTCGTTTCGAAGTGTTCAACTATCTCTAGCAGTTGAAAACTCCTGATCATCGAATCTGGAGCTGTCCCACTGAGCCCTTGGCTTCTCTCCCTCTTCATGCTGCGGGGATTTGTCGGGATTCCAGCCGAGACAACTTATCGCGTTATGCTGTCTCGTCGTATAATCCGACAGCTGTCTCTCCCATCGAATGACTGGCGGAAAAGAGAGAAGTATTATCACTCGGGAATATGCATAGTCAGCGCGTCAATCGTCCTCATATCCCTGCTATACAACTCAAGGTCGACACGATGAATGCACAGCTTAAGGGGACTTCGATCACCTCATTGCGATTGCAGGAAGAGGAAGCAACCGTTCAAGCTGCGACATCGGCATGGAGAACTACAGCTGTATTCATCTTGCATGCCACGTTGCACAAGACACCACGAAGCCCCTGAAAAACCGATTCTACTTTCAACGATGGACAGCTATACCTTTCGACCATCCTCAACTCAAGTTCGAAAAACGCCGATTCAGCCTCCCTACGGGACGATGTGGTCAATTCAGGATTCCCATGCACCGCGAGTGGCCGACTGAAGAATATTATAAAGGGTTCATCAGGCGAAGCGGTCAGATCAATGGAAATTCGGCGGTGCTGGATGGGCGGCAGGCTCCGTTCGCGCTTCAGCATGCTGTACACCAGTTGCAGGAGACATTGGAGGATTCGGATTCGGCATTGTTATCTTGGTTCTTTTCGGACTGTAACGCATAGCTAGAAATGCAATGAGACACGTTCAAATAGATTATTGATTTCCTGGTGCCTCGAAAGCCCAGAGTGCCTCCAGATACTAAAAAGCGCTCAAATGTTTGGCAATCGGAGCCTGGATTGCGCCATGTGGTGTCCCCATGGCTCGATTCCGCCGCCAACAATATCAAACAAGAGCAGTTTTTTCATACCGGTCACCGTGCAGCCGCATGTCCTTCACCTGCGCCGCGACTAGGATACTGTGAAATGAACCCTCATTTCGTGCATCCACTTTGTCTGCTATGCATCTTCACAGCTCTCCTTCACTAGGAGGTACAGTTGTACCGAGTCCAGCTCTCCCATGACGCCCGAAAGTCTCCTCCGAGTCAACTTGCACGCTCTTGACGATCGATTGTTGGAATGAGAGTTCAATTTTGTGGGCTGTATCTGGAAAGGGCGTACATCGCCCCAGTTCTGGTTCTATCCTACCCCTTGTGGCTAATGGAAACATTTACTGCTGTCTCTCCGAATGCCCGAGTGTAGCCTCTCGTGCTAGTTGTTTCTAATTATTCCAAGCTGTCTCTGTGTTCTTCGTGACCTCCTTCAACTGTAAAGTGACCTGAATACGCTCAAAGTCTTCGGATACTGCCTACAGGCTTGAATGCTCATAAAGACATCGAAACCTCGCGTCCTCTGGATACTACGATTTGCTTCGCTCTTCACTGCCCTAAGGACATTGCCACACTTTGAATGACCTTCTCCCACACTTACACTACAGCTTCATAGCATGAAATACTGTTTTCATTTAAACCAATGAAATGGGCTGAACAGCTAGATGGCTTCGAAAAACCTGTTCGTCGTAGAGCGTCAATCAACCTTTGTGACGAGGAAGTCATAGCTTTCTTCAACGTATAAATATGACAACATCGTCTGCTCTTTCATTTCTCTTCAAGGGGTCCAACGCCTAACTAAAGCTTCCCTCCAGGCTCTACCTAACTTCTTTCTAACTAGTCTCCTTCGCCATCAAGCATGGGTTTCAGTCATCCGATCGACGAAGAGGCCTTGATGTGCGCCAAAGCATGCGCTATATTCGACCTCACGGAGAAATATACGCAAGAGGGTGAATTTCTAGCAGGGATACCGAGAGACGATGCGTGCGTCCTCTTCCGCTTCTAATCCAGTAATCTTTGCGCCGATGCTAATGGTACATCAAGGGAGGCGATTGTGTCCACAATGGTGGAAGATCTCGACATCGAGACAGCGATAAGGAATGGAAATGCCGGTTTCCCTTGTTCCTCTTTCGAGGATAACTCGGGCAGCCCCTTCGACAAATTCTCTGCGAAGCCCGCGAAACCCACGAAACCCGCTCCTACTAAGAAAACGCGCATAGTTATCAGCCGAGAGCTACTTGGGGAATGGTTGGGTGCGGGCTCTCAAAGTGCGGAAACGGCCCAGGAACACGGAACTCTGACCGAAATCACCGAAGAAGAGGAGTACGTCGCCGTCTTTCTTGCCTCCTAAGGCTATTGTCCGACTTGACTTTTGACCTGACGCTATCTCTAGGGCGGCATTCCTGGCTGAAATGAAGAATAATGGGGATGACGAATCTCCGACTCTGTCTCTGCAAGAATGGGAGAGTCCAGATCCTATGCTCCCTTTCATCCCAGCCGAACTTCGAACCTCCCAGTCTGCACAGCTCGTCATCAACGAGCCTCCGCGAGACCTGAAAGGAAAGAGGCGAGCTTCCCTCGAGCCTGAGGAGCCTGACCATGTTGAGACTTGCACAAAAAAGCCGAGAAGCTGGGCTACTCAACCAGGAGAGGGGTGCTCGAAAGATGGTGAACTGCTGACGGAGCTCCTCGCGAAGAATGCCGCACCAGAGGGGCCAGAGGGCAATGGGCTGTTCTGGAATATCGCCCGCGTAGACGCGTAAGTTTCGTTCATTTATGTGCGCAAAGATAGCAATTTTGAATCCACCTTACCAGTGAGAAGGCGCAAGGACAGGATGACGCAATCGGCGACCAAGAAAGGCTAGCTAGGATCCTCAAGAGGTTCTGTGGAGGTGCTTTATGAGGGCACGAGCGAGGAGAATTCGCAACATCGACCTTGACTGAGGATAGTCTATCTGGCGATAGCATAGAAAAGGGGAGTAGAATACGAAGTAGCGAGAGGAACAGTTCTTCAGTTAACTAGGTCAAGGGCGCGAATGGATGAGTGTTGTGCATAGATAGTGACTTTCGTTCTGTAATTCCGAGCAATAATTCATTTTAGAGTACGGGTATGATGGAATCTGGATCATAATATCATTCATAATACATACTTGCTCAGCAACAACGCTGGAATACAAGTACGCACATCATCGGGAAAGTCTGGGCGTCGTCGTAGACCGTGCTATCCAAGATGGCAGAACATGAGAACCGAGTGGGTGACGTAGAGGCAAGAATCGATCATGCGAGCGGGTCTCGTTGGGAGAGGCGCTTTGACAATGCATCATTCATCAATTCTTCTGGATGAGTGGTGTGAGGGGCGAGTCGTCAAGAGAGAGAGAGCCCCAGCGCCTACTACACGTTGTCCAATACAACTTAGTCGTCTTCATTTTAGCACGATGAATGGGACACTCATATGTATAAGACTCCGTATCGTATTTCGATACCATCGATCTATATTGAAGGGTGATTGTCCCGTTTCAGTTGCGGCATGGCGAGTCTCTGCTTCCTTCAAGTTGCCTCGCCTCATTGCTTTAATGGGACGCACAGGCCCAGTTCCCCGGATCGTGTCGAGTGTCCCAGTCTGGACGACATAAGGCTGCCTCGTTGTCTGCGCTTTGAAACGCTGTAATGTGCCCATCCCTCCTACACCTTTGCTCTCGCCGTCTCCGCCATGCCCCAAGGATTCAGTCTCGACCTTCTCAGAGCTGATGACGATGTGTACCTGCCAAAAGGCGTAGGGAGACAAAACGATATCGTGATTCTGTACGCCTTTCTCCAAACTGGTGTCAGATGAAGAGGTGCTGATACGAGATATAGGATCGTGGGCCCGACAGGCGTCGGGAAAAGTACTGTGAGGACTACATACGTGCGACTTCATGTACCACCAGTGCACTGACTCGTTTAGTTCATAAACAATGTCCTTGGGAGATCGGATGCACCCGTTAGCGACGGGTTCCAATCCTGTACCAACCAGGTAGCGCACTACTTCGTTAACGTGCCCAACAGCTCGTCGTTGGCGAAGGCTTTTCAAATTGGCGGCCAAAGGATCGTACTGGTGGATACACCGTCCTTTGACGATACTGAACTACCAGACTCAGAGATTTTTCGCCGCATAGCTGTCTGGCTTGCATCTTCGTGAGTTTTCGGCCTTCAAGGACCGAAAGCGGACTTATATTCCATGACCAGATACGAATCCGGCATGAAGGTTGGGGGTGTAATCTACATGTATCCAGTTTATCCCAGCCGGATGACACGCAATGACCGTTCAAACGTCAAGGTGTTCCGAGAGATGTGTGGAAATCACGCTCTTTCTAAGGTCGTCCTTGCGACCACCCGATGGGATATATGTTCACCAGAACTCGGCGAAAAACGAAAGAACGAAGTTCTGGACATGTTTTGGAGCAATATGCACTCCGAGTCGACGCACACAAGCGAGGAAACAGCGGCTCTATGGAACTCGAAGGAGTCCGCCTGGGATCTTATGAGGCTCGTCTTGAAGCGGCGCGCGGACTCCCATATCGACGGCGTCATCCTAAAAATTCAAAAGCAACTCGTCGATAAAGGCAAGAAATTCAAAGACACTGATGCCGCTCGAGAGCTTCGTCGACTCCAAACTCTGGAAGCCGAAGCAGCGCAATCGCAGCTGCCGCTTAGCACTCGGCGTATGAGACGTGCCTTTGGGCTCCCCACGTTTGTGAGTATTCGAAACGACGATTTCGACACCTTGCTCATTCAATGGCGTTCTTTACAGTCGTGAGTCCAGGAAGAGTGTTGGCTCAAGCAGCATTCCATAATGTATTGTAGACTCTAATGTACCTTTGTTGTTCGATCCTTACTTATTGTACTGACGGGTGTACGGAAAAACAGACAATAGACGGGTGGATTATCAGATGTTCCGATTCCGACCAACGACAGTCGGTTCGCCCAAGAACCACGCGACGATTGATACCCGGGAGAGTTGGAGCGAATGGCGACTAGCACTAGCTTGGACTGGGAACGAGAAGCTCGGTAAGTACTAGGGTCGAAACATCCTTGGAGTGTATCATATGCACCTCGGCCCGGAAGTCAGAAGTACGTTGGCGTTGAGCAAGGGTCTGAATGGCAAAAAGTTCGGGGAGAGGAAGACGAGGCAGAGCAGGTAGTACGGGGAGCTGAGACGGTGCACCCGACCAGCTGACATGGAAGCACGACGAGAAAGGCAAATAAACAGGCTTGTAGGTCAAAGGTCGAGAACAAATCTTTGTTTGATGGGCGCGACAGCGTAAATGCGTGGGTGTGACGGAATATTGATCGTGCACCATACGGAACACGAATATTTCGAAACCTGGGCGGGAAGTAGTTTGATACTGAGGGGTTGGAAAACAGATGAACAAGGAGGTAGATGGACGGTTCATTCGATACCCGTCGTCGGGAGATTTTGACCCGCCTCGGGAAGGAGCTGCGAACGAAAAAGAGGCACGAATCTCGGAGGCACCGTTACAAGTGGCATGGGTCAGAAGTTAACGTCGAGTGGAATTACATTCGGCAGCGTGGCGAAGCCGGAGAAGAAGACGATAGATGAAGGAGTGGCAGGGTGGAAGCCAACTGCCGTCGAAGCGCAACAGATCATGAGACTGAGAGCGATACTTCCGAGCAATGATTCATTTTAGAGTACGGGCCTGATGGAATTTGGATCATAATATCATTCATAATACATACTTGCTCAGCAACAACGCTGGAATACAAGTACGCACATCAACGAGAAAGTCTGGTAGACCGTGCCATCCAGGTTGGTAGATCATGAAAACCGAGCGAGGGAGGGGACATAGAGGCATAAATCAATCATGCGAGCGGTCTCGTTCAAGGGGAGATGCGCTTTGACGATGCATCATTCATCAATTCTTCTGGATGAGTGGTGTGAGGGGCGAGTCGTCAAGAGAGGGAGAGCCCCAGCGCCTACTACACGTTGTCCTATACAGCTTGATTGTCCTCATTGTTCGTGTGGTGAGCAGTGAACGCTGAGCCGGAGTTCGTGTCCTTTAGCACGCTGAATGGGACACTCACGTGTATAAGACTCCGTATCATATTTCTATACCATCGATCTATATTGAAGGGTGATTGTCCTGTTTCGGTCGCGGCATGGCGAGTTTCTGCTTCCTTCAAGATGCCTCGCCTCATTGTTTTCATGGGACGCAGAGGCCCAGTTCCACTGATCGTGTCAAGTATCCCGGTCTAGACGACATAAGGCTGCCTCGTTATCTGCGCCTTGAAACACAGTTTACAACCATATAATGGGCACTGTAACGTGCCCATCCCTCTTACACCTTTGCTCTCGCCGTCTCCGCCATGCCCCGAGGATTCAATCTCGACCGTCTCCGAGCTGATGATGATGTATACCTGCCAAAAGGCGTAGGGAGACAAAACGATATCGTAATTTTGTATGCCTTTTTCCTCCAAACGGGTGTCAGATGAAGAGATGCTGATACGAGATATAGGATCATGGGCCCGACAGATGTCGGGAAAAGTACTGTGAGGACTACATGCGTGCGACTCCATGTACCATCAGCGCACTGACTCGTTTAGTTCATAAACAATGTCCTCGGAAGATCGGAGACACCCGTTAGCGATGGGTTTCAACCCTGCACCAAGCAGGTAGGGCACTACTTCATTGACGTGCCCAACAACTCGTCGTTGGCGAGGGCCTTTCAAATTGGCGGCCAAAGAATCGTACTGGTGGATACACCGGGCTTTGACGAAACTGACCTACCAGACTCAGAGATTGTTCGCCGCATAGCTGTCTGGCTTGCATCTTCGTGAGTTTTCGGCCTTCAAGGACTGAAAGCGGACTTATATTCCATGACCAGATACGATTCCGGCATGAAGGTCGGAGGTATTATTTACATGTATCCGATTTATCCCAATCGGATGACACGCAATGGCCGTTCAAACGTCAGGGTGTTCCGAGAGATGTGTGGAGATCACGCTCTGTCTAAGGTCGTCCTTGCGACCACCCGATGGGAAATATGTCCACCAGAAAGCGGCGAAAAACGAAAGAAGGAAACTCTGAACACGTTTTGGAGCGAGATGCGCTCTGAATCGGCACCTCACACAAGGGAGGAAATGGCGGCTCTGTGGAACTCGAAGGAGTCCGCCTGGGATCTTATCAAGCTTGTCTTGGAGCGGCGCGCGGACTCCCATATCGACGGCGTCGTTCTGAAAATTCAAAAGCAACTCGTCGATAAAGGCAAGAAATTCAGAGAAACTGACGCCGCTCAAGAGCTTCGTCGAAAACTGGAGGAACTGATCAAGGAGTCAGGCTCGACCTTAACTCAAGTAGATCAGGAGAGGCTCAGGGCCGCCTGGTCAGCTGAAGCAGCCCGATTGCGGTTGCCGCTGGGCACTCGTGTGAGTCGTGCCATCGGACTTGTGAGTATTCGAAACAACGATTTCGACACCTTGCTCATTCAATGGCGTTCTTTACAGTCGTGATATCCAGGAAGAGTGTCATGTGCCTTTATATTCCTTGTTGTTCGTATATTCTATACGTAGATGTATATAGCATCTCCGTTTCCAGCTCGTTCCATCGACTTCTTGCCGTTAACGATCACTCTTCTATGAACTAATGATGAAGTTGTTTCTTTCGCTTACATACGATTGCTCGTCTTTTCCATACTCTTCAGTCCGTGTCTATTGAAGTTCTAATCGACTAGATCTTTCACCTGTCCTTGAGTGAGGAAAGTACATCGACGCTGTGTCACTGAACATGAGCTAGTTGGGGACTACGCACATAAATAAGAGTGGATGGCGCCGAACGGACTCGTGTCATAAAATTCCAGAGTTCCGAAGCGAATGCAAGTCCCGTAAAGGATAAAGCGGTTCGATACTTGCTGTACTGACGGGCGTACGGGAAAACAGACAACAGACGGGTGGATTATCAGATGTTCCGATTCCGACCAACGACAGTCGGTTCGCCCAAGAACCACCTGACCACTGATACCCGGGAGAGTTGGAGCGAATAGCGACTAGCACTAGCTTGGAATGGGAGCGAGAAGCCCGGTAAGTACCAGGGGTCGAAAACATCCTTAGAGTGTATCATATGCACCTCGGCCCGGAAGTCAGAAGGACGTTGGCGTTGAGTAAGGGTCTGAGTGGCAAAGAGTTGAAGGAGAGGGAGACGAGGCAGAGCAGGTAGTACGCGGGGCTGAGACGGTGCACCCGACCAGCTGACATGGAAGCACTACTAGAAAGGCAAATAAACAGGCTTGTAAGTCAAAGGTCGAGAACAAGTCTTTGTTTGATGGGCGCGACAGCGTAAATGCGTGGGTGTGACGGAATATTGATCGTGCACCATACGGAACACGAACATTTCGAAACCTGGGCGGGAAGTAGTTTGATACTGAGGGGTTGGAAAACAGATGAACAAGGAGGTAGATGGACGGTTCGTTCGATACCCGTCATCGGGAGATTTTGACCCGCCTCGGGAAGGAGCTGCGAACGAAAAAGGGGCACAAATCTCGGAGGCTCCGTTACAAGTGGCATGGGTCAAAAGTTAACGTCGAGTGGAATTACATTCGGCAGCGTGGCGAAGCCGGAGAAAAAGACGATAGATGAACAGAGTGGCAGGGTGGAAGCCAACTGCCGTCGAAGCACAACAGATCATGAGACTGAGAGCGGGAGATAAAAAAGTTGGTGAAATAGATCTCGCTCAACAGCGCAAATGTATGAGGATGATGATGGAATCATGATATCATTCATACTTGCTCACCAACAATGCGAGTAGACCAACTGCTCAAGTACGCAAATCATCGGGAAAGTATGGCCGTCGTCGTGGACTGTGCCATTCAAGATGGCAGATCATGAGAACCGAGTGAAGGAGGACGAGAAGCACGAATCCATCATGCGGGCGGGTCTCGTTGGAAGAGGGGCTTTGACGATGCATTAATTCCTCTGAATGGTATAGGGGGCAAGTCGTCGAGAGAGAGAGCCCCAGCGTCTACTCGACCTTGTCTAACCTGGTCGCTATTATGACGAACAACAGCCATAAGAACAGGCAGGAAGAAAGGGCGTCCGGAAACGGGATAGATGACGCCTTGGCAACGGTTGACACGAGCGGAGTGTGAAAAGTGGGGAAGTTCTCACGGGTGGTGGTCGTCGAGTCGGCCCTTTCCTGCCTTTCCTCCAACACCCACCTTCTTTTCGCTCTCGTTTCCCGGGCTCCCGTTCCCTCCTGTCCTTTCTTCCGCCTCGCTCGTTCCTTAAGCGCGAAGGAGAAGAAGCAGACGCCAGCGACACGAACACGCATTTCTCGACACCCTTTTCCTCCGCTAAACGTTGCGGACACGCTCTTTTTTTCAAACAACATTCGCTTTTTCTATCGACTACGTTAAATTTCAAGCTACAAAATGGGCCGCGGCAGCTTCCACGTTCACCACAACAAGAGGGCTCGTGAGGCTGTGGGCAGACGGCACAACCTCGCTGCCCCTCTCGAAGCCCGTGCCAGCGACGGTGAGCCTGTTCTGCTCCTGTCGCCTCTCCCCTGCTGACCTCGCACAGGCTGCAACCGCGGCGAATTTTACACCTCCCCGAAATTCGGCGACTCGGTCAACTCGATGGAGCCTCT